>JALPQI010013591.1:0-33647 GCA_025490895.1 Thaumatotibia leucotreta | reverse complement strand
AACGCACATTTAGAACACAATCTTCGTTTTATTACCAACTTAAAACCTTACATCTTGCGTTCACATACGTACATTTTTAGTTAAAATAATAGATAGGTATTTTGTTAGTATTAACGTAAAAATATATTTGCGCGAACGTGTTTCACGATACGTGTCAAAACGTTAAAATGCTATTGAAAATCAGCCATATTTGTTTTTTTTATTCTACTGACGTACCAATCGTCTTACTCTTGCGTATATTTTATGGCTTAACATGGCAAGATTCGAAAAAATCGTGGGTTCTAGCCTTAACGCTTTTATATAGCACGAAAAATTCTGTACAAGAAAAAAATACATAAAGATAGTGCAGGGTGGTCGTTTTTGAGACCGGTGTCCTATAAAGGGCTATACAACACAATGTAGATTAAGCATGTCTCGACACGGACATGACCATTTTTGTCTTGTATCACATAGCCTGTTCATTATAACCATCCAAGATCTAACTTACATTGGTCGAGTTATAACGATTTGTCGCGAGCGATGTGTCAACACTCATAGATTGAAAGCATTTCCTTCTAAGTCGTTGAAAGGAAAGCACTTGTCAACACATTTGGTATTCAGATGGTTGGCTTGGACATTAAATAATCGTTTTGAATCGTTTATAGATGTGTGCTGGATGTTGTAAGAGTAAAACAGTATTACTACGTTTAAAACTTAGTTGAGATGGTTTAAATGCGAATTATACACTCACGGGCAATGAATATTATATCTATAGGTCGGGTGGAAATTTTCATAGGAAATGCTGGAAACATGCTGATTAGAAAATAGTAGATTTTGTCACAAGGGATCAAAATGGTATATTTCCGGCGTGGACGTATAGGTATATTGAATCCTGAATGAAGCGACGGATTCCACATTTGAATCCCGACCGTAGGGAGGGATTTTAAAGTGGAATCCTGAGCATAATTAAGGGTTCAAGCGTTAACGCCCAAGACGAAATAATTTTGATACCGTGTGACACATACTGCTTTTCACACCACCTATGAGAAAAATAAAAATTATATCAAATAATAGATTCTGAAGAAATTTTTATCAATTATGAACGTACTGTTTATTTTCATATTTCATTGTAATTTTTTAGGCTGGCAATAGAAAGTCCTTGAACAGAAAAGTGCCACTTTGATCCCTCCTAGCAGGGAAGAAAACCCGTAGGTATTCGAATAGGTGGTGTAAAAAAATTTTTTTGCCATTTGGGCAGAAAGGTTCTCGAGTAGCAGAAGGCGCAGCATGGATAGGCCCCTCCACAAGGACTGATGACCTGGTGAATGTCGCAGGAGTCCGCTGGGTGAATGGCACAGGACCGGTCTTTGTAGCAATTTTTGGGGGGCTTATGTTCAGCAGTAGAAGTCTTTCGGCTGTTAAGATGATGATGAATATAGTAGTAGAGAACTCTCGCGTTACTATCACTACATAATATTTGTAGTATAAAGTAAAGTCGCTTTTTCTGTCCCTATGTCCCTTTGTACGCTTAAATCTTTAAAACTACGCAACGGATTTTGATGAGATTTTTTTTTAATAGGTAGAGTAATTCAAGAGGAAGGTTTTTATGTAGGTATAGTACCCGTGCGAAGCCGGGGCGGGTCGCTAGTAAGATATGTTTAATACATGCGATGCCAGCGGTGACCCACGATCTCATTACGATGCCGACCGCATCCCAGACGATGTTTAATTCTACTGCTAACTTTATTGTATATTAACACGATTATTGACACTTACTGATCGTTTTAACCGACTTCTAAAAAGGAGGAGGTTCTCAATTCGACTGTTTTTTTATGTATGTTAATCGATCATCGGGTAAATGCACAAAATCGAAAGAACTATTCAGCCTTCCTAAAATAAAGACCAATGCCGGCAAGCGAGCTCCAGTTTATAGGATGTGTCATCACCACAATACGGTCCAATAGATATATTTTCTTGCTCCCTTTCAAAATTTAAAACTACAGTGAAAGTAATATACCTGTTGTAATTAATGTTAAGTCTCACGTTATACCTACTTGGAATAGTCAAACATTTTTAGCATGCTTACGAATTTGTGTACAACTTTTGTGTTCACAGTGAGATAAGTTTAAGGAAAGGTCTGTGCCCTATGAACAAATAAAACATGGAAGCCGCACGCCACTCACGCGATCAACTTTAGTTGATCAGTGTCATCCCCTCTTCAATGCATCACGATAATGAATTTCAATGTCAACCTATAAAAACATAAACCGCCATTTAAAAATAGTTGTGATTGCTCCATCATAGTTTTGATTGTCTATATAGTACGGTCAAATCGTACATTAAACTCGCAAAACATGTAGTAAAGCTGCATTTTTGGTATGTTATTTAGACACCATAGGGCAGTATAAAACCACATTTTGCAAGCAAAAAAAAGTTGTGCTAGCTGCGTTATACGTGAAAAACTGTGAAAGGACCATGCCCAACTTTGTATGGAACTTTGCCCCAAAGTCAACACAGCTAAAAGTTACATTGTTGAATAGGGGTCCATATTGGCACTTATACAATTTATTCTTCGAATATTTTTACTAATACCGTTTTTTACTCATAATCATCATTACTCCGAAAATTTTTCCTCATACTTTTTTTCTTACTAAAAATGATACTTCTACCTACAATGTTCATAACGATTTTTATTTCGAAATTTTATCCTCCTAAAGTCGTCAAGTAGATTAATCTATACTCATAAAGTTATTTGAAATAAATTGTTTATTTATAAACATTTTCCCATTAGGTTCACTCTGTTGTGGTATAATTCTTTTATGAATAACATAAAAGAATTATACCATTGGGCTTTGTGCAGAAACTGTTGTGGCATACTCAACTTTAGCATATTTCTTTGTGGCAGATTTCGAGTTGTTCGAATATTATTCGAGCATAATTTCGATGCTCCTATTTATGATGAGGCATAATCTGGATGTGCATAAAAAGTATCGGCATAGTTTGTTTTAGCATAACAGAGAGGGAATAATTACAACCTCTCAATATAATCGAGGTAGTAGTAATATTCTGTACGTTACTTAATGTGTTACTGAGCTGAGTACTTTCTAGGTTGCTAAAAAAAAAAAAAAACCTCGAAGACTAAGGCGGGAGCAAAGCTCCCGCCTTAGTCTTCTAACCTAACCTATCCGAGTCGGATCTACCCCGGAAGGTTTTGTTCGCTCGCTTCGCTCGCTCACTGCAGAAATTTTCACCCTCACAGCAAATTCTGCCTCACGAAAAAGGCAAGTTTCGAACATGTGGCTACATGCCCAAAAAAAAAATGCAAATATAATTTCTGTCTTATAACACTCGGCGTAATTAATGATATGCCGATATAGTTTCGGACAAAATAATATTCGAAATATTGTTATTTAAGCCAAGTGATGTTTCTGTCTCATTAAGTTGATGCCAAAATAGATTATACCAAGTCTGTTAAGTATGTCCTAAGCGTTTCGGACAAAAAAGTTTAGAGGGAACCCGTTTAGTACAGTACCTACTCTGCCACAACCTGATTTGGGCAGGTAGCTAGTTTACAGTAATAGTACGATTTATATTTAATTAAACAAAAATAATTCATACATAAAACCAGTACAGATAAAAATAAATACCTATAACATTAGAATATATGGCATAAAATAAGTATAGTGAAAAATTATATAAACATAAAAGTTAGTACTAAAAATATGTATGAAAAACAATATTATGAACATAAATAATTCTATGTGATGATAATTATGAACAAAGATTATTCTAAATACCGATCATTATGAAGTTAAATTGTATAAGAAAAATTTTCGGAGTTCCAATAATCTAAGTTGCAATTTTATAAATACTTTGGCGCACCCGTTGAATAGGTATTTAAATCTACTTCATTTCATTCTATGGGCACCAAGATGAATTCCATTGCAGAACTGAAATATTCATATTTGTCAGTGTGAAGATTGTATTCACACTGACAAAAATATGAATATCTCATAGATCAGAGATACTGGTCGTTAATCATTAGGATATCGAAGTGTGTAAAAAAAAAGATTGTGCACACGTGATTGTATGTATAGCCTTTTTTACATACCAAATAAGGATGATCACTGGTAGCTGCAGCTACCAAAATAAACTAGTGGCTAAATCTACAGAATTTTTCTACTGAATTAGCTCGTATTCAGGCTGACAAATATATGAATATCTCAGTTCTGCAATGGAATTCGATTTCGTGCCCGTATAATGAAATGAAGTAAAGTTAAAGACCAATTTAATGATCTAACTCTCATGTTTGTTGGTCTTGGGGCAATTTTGACGCATGGTCCTTTACTGTCTATTTTTAGTTTCTGATTTTTATAAAAAAAGCCTTACGTTTTTTGATAATATGTATCAGGTAACGTTTAAAGATGAATGAATTTGTAACAAGATGAGATAACATGCATTACCGTACGTCTTATAGTTTCAGAGATTCGAGACTTCAAATAGTACCCTGTTTTGTAAACTAGATAAAATGTTGAGTTTTGCTAAAGTTCTTGGTTTAATATCGCCTTACCTAATTATGCTACGAAAAACATGACATAATTATCTAATAGCGCAATTAATATTCTTTCATTTAAGGGTAAAATCAGGTCAGTAAACTTTGTAATTGAAACTAAAAACGCGAAATTCAAAAAGCAGGAGGTCCGCTATCTAAGTTTTTCATACAAATGGCAAGTCGTGTTGCAAAGCTGCAATTTTTGTATATTATAAAGGCTCTATAGGGATGTTCGAAAATGCATATTACAAGAAGAAAAAAAAAAGGATTTAGGTATAGGACGTAAAAAACTGAATAAAAATCGGACTTTTTTTAGTTTTTGATGTTTACCTAAAAAAACTATAACTTTTTGATACTAATTGCTATAAAACTATGAAAGAATATTAAATTTGAAAGGATTTCAGCTACCTTGCATTACCCTAAATTATATAGATTTAGAGATACGACATTTCAAAATGTGCCCTTCATTAAGTTAAGAAAATAAATGCATGTTTTGAAGCCTCGTGTACCCCCAACTATAAGACTTACAGTAATTGTTATCGGCTCAATTTGTTCCAAATTTAATGTAGTTATTATCTACAATTACTTTTTTTTCTTAGCGCGAACGTTTTGCCAATATTTAGTGAATAGCTTTAACGTAACCTAAAATTTGTTTATGTTTTGATAAAAGGGCACTTTATGAATGTCGTATCTCAAAATATATATAACTTACGGTGATGCAACGTAGCTCAAATCCTTTTAAATTTAATGTTCTTTCTTAGTTTTATAGCAATCAGTATCAAAAAGATAATAGATTTTTAGTTAAACGTCAAAAACTAAAAAGAAGTGCGTTTTTTTTCGTTTTTTACATCCTATGCCCAAATTATTTTTTTGTTTTTCTTTTAATATGCATTTTCGTATATATCTATAAGGCCTTTATAATATACCAAAATTGCAGCTTTGCAACTCGACTTGCGATTTGTATGAAAAACTTAGATAGCGGGCCTCCTGCCTTTGGAATTTCGGGTTTATACTTTCAACTACAAAGTTCACAGACCTAATTTTACCCTTAAATTAAAGAATATTAAGTGCGCTATAAGGTCATTATTGCATGTTTTTCGTAGCATAATTAGGTGAGGCGATATTAAGTCGAAAACGTTAGCAAAACACAAAATTTTATCTAGTTTACAAAAAGGGGTACTTTTTAAAGTCTCGAATCTCTGAAACTATAAGACCTACGGTAATGCATGTTAGCTCAACTTGTTGGAAATTTATTAGTCTTCAAACGTTTATTTACATATGATATCAAAAAACGAAAGGTTTTTTAAATAAAAATCAGAAACTAAAAAATGGCCGTAATTTTCGCGGTTTTTCACGTACTACCCAGCTAGCACAACTTTTTTTGCTTGCAAAATATGGTTTTATACTGTCCTATGGTGTCTAAACAACATACCAAAAATGCAGCGATACTAATTGATTTGCGAGTTTAGGGTAAAATTATGTACGATTTGACCGTACTAATATTCTATAAATCATTTGTCAAAGATGTTGCGCCGAAATATGCGCGGTGTTAAGAAAAGCGCTATGTCCTGCCCATCTTGGCACAATTGAACAATTGTTTATGGGGCATTTTTGAGCTGGCGTTAGACGTCCATGTTATATATGGTCGCAGTCTATGTCTAAGTACTGCAAGTTAAGGTGCGTTCAAACCAAAAGAGCATTCGCTATTCTAACCCCCACTCTACGAAATTCGATCGTTACACAAAACGTGATTGGTTGATTTCCTAGAAAGGGGGATAGAACAGCGAATGCTCTTTTGGTTTGAACGCACCTTAACGCTCCAATACCATGTATTCTTGAGACTGTTTCTGTTTTATCTCCTTATAAATAAATAAAGATCTCACCGAGAATCGAGAACGGGTATTGAAAATCACACTCAGGTAACGCAATCGTAAATTGACCCTACGGTCAATTTGATCACTATTCGCGTTTTATTAACCTAATCAATTGATTGAGAGAACGACTGCAATTGCTTCGTGACATTAGCCCCTGCTGAGTACGTGAGACTATAGACCAAGCCACACCAAGTGCGTGCTCGTGGCGTGCGCGTTGTAGTGTATGTAAATGTCATATTAGATGGTACACCGCTTGCGTGGCGTGCAGGTGCGTTTGACGTGCCTGAGTATATCCTTTATTGTTTTTTAGATTAGGTCTGTTATAATGAATATAAAATTAAAATACAATACAACATACAAAATCAATACAAAATATAGACACTTTATAAAAGTCTTCACTATCTTGACTATGGCGCGGATCCAGGTCTTTGCTGAGGGGTGGGGGGGGGGGGGGGGCTGCCCTATGATATGATAGTATTTTATACTTAAAACAGCACTTAGGCATACATAAGTCCAGTGTGAGGGGGGGGGGAATGCCCCCATTGCCCCCCCTGAATCCTCGCCTGGTGTTGCTGCCGGCAACGAGACGGGCCCAAGCTGCCGGTGGTTAAGATCGCAGAGAGAAGAACCGACGGATTATCCACGCCGTGTCCAGGATTACCGCCTTCTGCACCTGACCCTTCACCCAGCCTAGTATATCCTTATTATTATAAATCCTCCTTATCGCCTACACAACATAAAGCCACGTAACGGTCCTCTTAGTTTTACAGTCTCATCCAAATGCTTTATATCAGCTAGACAGTTTATGAACTACCATTTGGTCCACTATAAAAAGCACCGAACCGTCATGTTTATTTCGTGATAAGATAAAGACGTTTTATTCAACCCTTATATTGATAGAATAAAACAAATTCTCCGAGACTTAATGTGGTCATCTGGGCACCTTAGTGGATAACTGTACCATATTTCAAAATTACGTATAGGTAGATTATTTGGTCTGATTGAATAAATAATAAATTAATTAATAGTTTTTATTACTTCAAAAATATATAATAATGTGAACAGTGAGTGATAGCTAACTCTGTCTAAAGGCTGGACTTGTACCTGTAATATTTGATGTAAGTAATAAAGACGGAGCTATACTAAGGAATGAGATGTGAATATCACTATCCCATTTATTCGTATAGCTCAGTCTCTAGTTCTCTACTATTTACAGGTGTAAGTCTAATCTTAAATTGAATATATGAATATATTTTATGTAACTTACGTAACGTACTGTACATTTTTATGTAACTTAGACGATTCAAAAGAGTTTGTTGCTATTCCAATTTGAATAAATAATCCTTTGACTTTGTAAAATTTTGCAACGGTTCTACATTACAAAGATGCCGTCTGTAGCCGTCGCTAGCGTTAATGGAAGAACTTTCCGATGACGTGTATGTATACCCGTCAGAAGGTTAAAAGAACTATTTCCCTTGCAATCCGATTTGAGATAGCTCCAAGAAATGTTTCTCACAAATTCAAGTTGTTTTGTCGGCGTTCTGCGAAATCGCTACCATTCAATAGGCATCGATGCGTTTACGAGTATTGTACGATGCATGATCAAAATGGCGGCGTAGATAATTTAATTCATTGAGATTTTCCTTAAGGATGTTTATTAGAAATGTAATAGCGGGGAATGTTGTCTTAGGTTACCGCGATAATAGGTAGACATTCAATAAAAACTGTTATTATTTTTACTCGCATTGTACAACAAAAAAAATTAAAAATTCCGAGATCGCGAAGGTTTCGAAATTTTGGTATTCAAAATATATTACACGTGCTTGATTTACAAATATCCGTTAAATTAATAGTTTTATTTAATGAACGGCAACGACAAGGTGTTAAGTAGATGTCAAACGGTAATTAAATTCAACAACAAGTCTGTCTACTTAATCGTCCGATGATTTATGGGCATTTTTACTTTTTTGGTTACCCAATTAGCGCGAAGTTAAAAAACCTTAATTTCAGTCAGCTTCGTAACGACAATTAAATACAATATCTTTCTTATTATAGCGTATAGTTTGTAAAATGAACACCAAAACCGAGATGTTATCGAAATTTAGTGCTTAATTGTCGTTACGAAGCTGACTGAAATTAAGGTTTTTTAACTTCGCGCTAATTGGGTAACCCAAAAAGTAAAAATGCCCTTTAAATGAAAAAAAAACATTTTAAATACCTACACTAGCTTTAGTTTGACAACGAGTACAACTTCGCACGGGCACGTTCTACAAATAAACTACAAACCATAAATATAGCAACTCAGGTAGACCTAAACCAAAATACACTTCTAAACGCATAAGTGTTTAAATTTCCCAACATAAACACTCCCGTGAGAGTTCTATAACTCTGTTATTTCTGTAAGCATTAACGAAACGCAGTTTACGAGTTTTATGGCCAAATCCGTTAATTTTAACTCAAACTGATAATGGGGTTGAGCTTTCAGACGTTCGATATACAAATGTCAGTAGTGAATTGACCAATTTTGACCCTTATTGCAATACGCTTAAAGTGCACCTACGTTCAGTCATTCTGCGATGGTATCACACATCACACATGTGGCCAGCAAATGGGATTCGAAATTTGAATTCTTTCTCTGGAAGACAAAATTGGTGTCACTGGCCGCTTTTCGAGAGGCGTGAAATGAAGTCGCACAGATAATATAATACTGTGCTGTATGGGTAAGCGAGTTACAAATTGATCCCGCGTCTATTTTTACTTTTAAAAGAGTTGGACTATTTCTAGACATCGATATCGTTTCAGCTGCATCAATTTTTCGTTGTGATTCTCGACATATTTTGGAACGAAAATTTCTGTTGTAGAAAAGCAATGAGTATTGGGGAAATTAAAGTAAGAAGTTTTGAAAATCAAAATCTTTTTGTAAACTTACATTATTTCGATTCTACTCACTTTACGGAGTAACTACAATCCCTCATGCTAACGGCTATTTTTTTTAATTACTAGACAGACTTAGCCCTTCTTTTTACGTCCCGGATCGATTCGGGTTAAATCCGAAGCCGTACGTATGACACCATCTGCACTTGTGGTCTAACTTTACAGGATATTTAAGTATCATCCTGCACAGCTATCGTTTGTGACAAATATGACCCTTATTGCGTTGATATAAAGCTTACTAAATGATCAATTACTATTATCAAGTCATGTTCTGTTGGGGACTTCATCATCATCATCATCATCATCATATCAGCTGAAAGACGTCCACTGCTGAACATAGGCCTCCCCTCAAAGATTGCCACAATGACCGGTCCTGCGCCACCCGCATCCAGCGGACTCCTGCGACCTTCACCAGGTCATCGGTCCACCTTGTGGGGGGCCTACCCACGCTACGCCTTCCGGTACGTGGCCGCCACTCAAGAACCTTCCCGCCCCAACGGCCATCGGTTCTGCGCTGTTGGGGACTTAGTAAAATTAATTTATTATTCAGTACAGTAGTCAAAAAGACCTATTTTTCATACAGTTTCCAAATTTAAAAACTTTAGTATTTTTAATAAATTACCGTTACTTAAACAGCCAAACAGTGTACCAACCAAACTTGTATTCGTATTTTAAAATAAACATTGCATTTCATTGCGAGGTTGCTCCAGATTGCCAATGAAAGCATCGAGTTTACTCTATGGTACTTTCTTTAGGGCTTTCGATACTCGATTCAGAGGTCAAGCCAGTTTATGCCGCTACATCGTGCCTTGGCGCCGGTTGTTTTTCAAAACAAAAACGTATTAAGTGCCATGAAGCTTAAACACACTTAATTTGTTTTGAAAATAAGCTTACGAAGCGGATTTACGTTAACAATAACAACAAAAGCGTCGTGATGGTGAACTCGTTAATCTACATCCTGTGGATGGCCACAAACAATTTTCGTATTTTATGGTCATTTTTGGCGCCATTGCGTTTCGTTACAAGATGGCGTCTTGTGTTAGCAGGATAATAATTTAGAAACTAAAGTTACCTCTGTGATTTGTATTTGTGTTAACTGTGGAAATAGTAGGTTAGTTTAAAATAGTTGAAATAAGTAATGATTTCTATTCTAACTATCGCAATCGCAGTATTAGTCTGTAAAAAGGTAAAAACCCATCTTCAAAAATAAATACGAAGGTATAGCCCAAAGACGATACATTTTTTTGCATATTTTTACTAACATAAGTTAACATAACTTTGTCGTACTACGAGTATATTAAATACCTAATATAAAAAAAAACCATACACAACTGAAAACAATAATCGAATTTATAGGTACAAATAGGTACTTTGTAACAGGGATCAGATACGGGTTTTTTCTCCATACAAAAGAACAGTTCGAATTCCGTTCTTTTTCGTTCTTCGGTATGTATTTTTTTTGTCAATGGAGTAATTCGAAACATACATACATAAATTGTTGAGTACTACGTAAAAAGTGTAAAACATTTTAAAATATTGAGCTATTTCGAGGTTTTTCTAAAAGCCCGGTTCCGATCCCTGCTTTTAGTTTATACTTAGATACACTAAAACATAAGTCTAATAATAAAGCAGATGTTTAAATAAGTATCTGAAATACACTTTTTATGATATCCTACTTAGAATGTATACGAATTTATGACGTTCTCCGACTATAAACACTTACCAAGTTCTCAGTTACAGATTATCAAAACACTGTAAATTACATCTAGTGGCCGTGAACCGCTGTCTGGATTCGGGCTAAATTTAGCCAATTCGGTTCAGCCATAATTTGTCTTGCTGCCAAACGCAGTAACCCTGTCTGTAAGGGGGTAATGGAGTGGCAAGCCGACATGCTGATCCCAACATGTTCACATTTAAGCTTTCAACGCTTTGGGTCTTGTGCCATATGAAGGTGCATTCAGACCAAACGAGCATTCGCTATTCTATCCCCCGCTCTACGAAATCAACGAATCACGTTTTGTGTAACGATCGAATTTCGTAGAGTAGGGGGTTAGAATAGCGAATGCTCGGTTGGTCTGAATGCACCCTGTGAAGGCCTATGTCAACCGTTTTAGGGTTCCGTGGTAAACTAGGAACACTTATAGTTTCGCTATGTCAGGCTGTCTGTCATAATTTTTTTTTCGGATTCTTCGTACGCGTATCTCTTAAAATAATAAGGATGCGACGATTTTAGAATACCGAACAATAGGTAGGTGCTTAACATCGTTGTAAGGATGCCAAAAGAAAGATTTTTTCCCCTCACTTGCTCGTAAAGTGCTCGTTTATCCTTTAATACGAACGTGTAAAAACGCATATTATTCACTTGTGTGGCAAAGTAATAACCTTGGTTTTGGAATAACAAAACGTAAAATGCTCATGGAAATCGTTCCATATTAATGATAATTAAATAATTTGTCTGAGAATTTAGTGTAAAATGCAAACCTTTATATAATATGATGATTTTAACCTTTGAGGATTTAGTATGGGGAGACGGTATCGCTATAACTTTCCTAACAAAACATTCTGCCAATTTCCGAGGGGGACGAGGTAGCACACATGTAAACGATCTAACTACAAATGCATTTCTTCTTCTCGTTACTACTCACGCACACTTAAACAAAGCCACAACACTAAGTTAAATTATCACACTAATACAGTAAAATTTCTATGCGGACACAATTTCAAACTATCGACGTAGGTGTAATCGAACCGATTAATATGGCTTTCAAGTGTCTGAAGATTATCGTATCGATATATTTTTCTAAACGTCATAGATTGACGTGCACCTTGGTACTATATATTGTTGTTTTGAGTATTTAAATAAAAGTAAACAGACAATTAGTAACAGTTATTAATTAATCAACCAATTTTAATACAAAACCGCCTGAATGTCTTGCCATTAACCTACTTCAATTGATTATGTTTTCGTTTATCGCGATCTTTGACTACGAAGGCTGTAACTGTAAGGAAAGTCTCGGTCAATCACGTGCATTTCGGAATCCGTAAATCAATTATATTATTTAATAAATAATATTAATTAGCGGTTGTGAAAGAAAACAATGTTTGTCCATACGAGTGTACATACGAGTATTATTTATTTTGTTGTAGTAAGAAAGTTTTAGTTAGCTGGGGTAAAACTCACTGACGCTTAGTTGTGAATACTCGTAAGGATACAATTTGAATACAAGTGCGTAGTTACAAGGTGCGTAGGTGCGTATACATACAAGTTTTTGCAATAAGGCCGGTGATATTGATATTCCTTAGTGATATTTTAGTAAGTACCTAAATACAATTTATAATATAGGTCCAACAAGCGTTAAGTAGCACTTGTAAAAATGAAGTTATTGAATTCGATAAGACTGTGTTTTTATTTACTTACTGTGAGAACACTAATATACGTAAACACAAGTGTCAGTATCTCGACATTTTATACCTAATCTCGACATTGTGTCATAAAGAGTAACGTTCACATCACTATGTATTTTCGCGCGTAATACGTATTCCAAATAAGCGCAATAAATATTCAACCTTATTGGCTTACATATAAGCTTAACATTAGACCAAGGCAGAGTCTTCTGTCTTACTTGATTCACTAAGTCTGATATTTCCTACAAAATTTAAAGATGGGTAGACCTTATTAACCTTAAATACGAGAATAAAATAAATGTCAAACTTTCTCCATCAGTTAAAAATGAAAATACGAATTGTGTGCGATATTTTTGAAAACGATTTTGCTATCGATTCCCTGGTACTTGATTTTCTTGAACAATTTTATGTAATAAAATGTTGTAATATAAACAAATAAAGGCAAGATATGAAAGGGTATCGCATATTTTGTATACATGATGTATTTGAACGAGTTTTGAATCCATACATAGCACATACAGGCATTTTGACGGAGCTTGTTACGGGTACATAACGATTACAAGACTGCGAAGAATCGATTAATGAAATAGTTTTTATAAACAGGTTTGGTCAATGTACAAATTCTTGGCCAAAGTCTTTGGCAGAGGGGAAACGATATGAAGCCGACTCCATTACTAAATCCTCAAAGATTTTAACATATAAATCCTAAAATTCCATAAGTAACAATTGTTTTAGTGAATGATGATAAGATGACTAGATGCAATCACAAAACGCAGAAAATGTCAACGTCAACATTGTCAAAGAATATTATAGGTTATAATCTTTATTTACCGACTCGAACACGCATAAAAATAGTAAATTAAACAACTTTCAGGGTGTTCTGTTATAGTTTTGCAAAAATAATGAATGAGAATGATTTAATAATGCATTGGCGTTGTTGTGCAACTACAGGAATGTGTTAAAATCGTGCTGCGTTTACTTTTTCGTCCTAAGTTTACTGCGACAAAATCTTGCATTAAGTACATGATGCATTTGGAAAATTATTATCACTAACCCGATGATGATTGTAATGTGAACAAATAATTACCTTTTTTGAGTTTCCTTGCTATAGTGAGGGGAAAAGTTTTGTGTTACACACGGGTGCAAATGTATTTTACTTCTCGTATGTTAAAACACGAGCAAGCGAAAGGATTCTATAGTTGAACCACGAGCGAAGCGAGTGGTTCTAAAATAGAATCCTGAGCGCAGCGAGATTTCATACTCGCGGGTAAAACACAACTTTGCACCCTTGTATAACAAATAACTATTGCTTCAAGTAAATATTTTCAGAGATAAACACTTCAGAATAAAAAAAAGGTGTCCTCCCCTAAATTTTGATCCGTGGGTCCAACAAATATGAAATACAAAAACAAATTGTGTACTTATACAATACTTTAAAATGAAACTAATTCGAAACAAAATCGGCCTAGCCGTTTTTGAATAGCTACATTGAGCATGGCTGGCATGGGTTTTTTTTTATAAGAATAGATATATATGTTATGTTCAGGTAGAGTCATAGTTAAGTTGAAGATGTATTACAGAACTATTTTAAACTTGTTTGTGCAGAAATCTGAATATTCATACTGAAAGATAACTTTTCGATTGTAACTAATAGCTATAATTTAGCACTCGTTATCTTTGAAAAGAAAAATATGGCGTCATTAGCATTTCTGTTCACTGGCAACCTTGAGGTTTCCTTCATTTACTAACTGCTAACAACAAATAGGTTAGATTACTAAAAAATATTACTGTAGGTACCTAGTCAAGTCAAGTGACTTCCGGCAGTAGAATTGGGTGGCAAATTTAAAAATAATTATGTTGTAACTTGTAGGTCAAACATTGGCTGTTAGAGTTAGATAATTGAATTTCGCGCCGAATTCTACTACTACGAGTACTACAAAGTATTGTTTCACTGTAGTCTGTCAGTTGGATTGCCAAATGAAATGAAGATAGGTAGAATGCAAAAAAAGCATAACCGTTAAAGTCATTCAGACCAAACGAGCATTCGCTATTCTAACCCCCACTCTACGAAATCAACGAATCACGTTTTGTGTAACGATCAAATTTCGTAGAGTAGGGGGTTATATAGAAAAGCGAATGCTCGTTTGGTCTGAATGCACCTTCAGATGCTCTCTATCGTAAATGTTTTTTTACAATATAGTAAATAACACGTGTCTTCTTTTAATTTTATCCGATTATGATTATATTTACACGATATATTTAAATAAAAAATATCCCATTGAAGAAGATGATAGGTTCTATTAATTAATTAAAATTACAATGACGAATTAATTCTTCCGTGACTTCTGAATTGGTGTCCTGAAGAAGATGGTTTCCTTAATCATTTTAGTAGTAACATACACATGTATGTACTATGTAGTAGTAGTTGGGGCAAAGACTTCTGTTATATAAGTCGCAAGTCAGACCCCATATGGAGTATTGCTGTCACCTCTGGGCAGGAGCACCTGTATACCAGCTTGCACCCTTTGACTCGGTTCAGAGACGAGCTGTCCGAATAGTCGACGATCCCAGACTCACAGGCGGTATTGAACCCTTAAGTCTAAGGAGAGACTTCGCCTCCTTATGTGTGTTCTATCGTCTGTACAATGGGGTGTGCTCGGAAGAACTGTTCGACATGATGCCAACGTCCACTTTTCATCATCGCACCGCTCGCCACCGACTGGGCGCTCATCCTCACACCTTGCAACCTAAATGGTCGCGCACCGTGCGGTTTCAGAGGAACTTCCTCCCGCGGACGGTCCGTCTGTGGAATGAGCTCCCTGCCGAGGTTTTCCCGTTGGACTACAGTATGGGGTTCTTCAAAAGAGGAGTGTACAAGTTCTTATTGGGTCGGCAACGCGCATGTGACACCCCTGGGGTTGCAAGCGCCCATAGGCTACGGTGACTGCTTTCCATCAGACGGGCCGTATGCTTGTTTGCCACCGACGTGGTATAAAAAAAAAAAAAAAAGTATGTATTAGGTAAAACCGAAATTATAAATGGAAATTCGCACAAACGTCCAAATGATTAAATGCCCGCCTGTCATTCCGTTAAAATCATGTTTATACATATTCACATTCACTTTAAGCTATTGATTTGATATAAGGTGAAAAACTGTATATATATTGTAGACCATCGTACACAGGCACTCCCTGTAATGATTCACAATCAGTTTAATTACCTACGATAATAATGGCGGTGGGCCAAAAGCCTTCCAATCTGTGCCATTAACCATTATACAGTTTGTGTATGGTATTGTATGAAATGTAATTGAGCGAGGCAACAGAAGGGTCCATGCAGGGTTTTTAGTAAAAAGGATTGATTGAATCATTTATTAAAGGCTAAAGTATAGGTATGCTAAATTAATAAAAGGTATTGCTTTATTAGCTGAATTTAAAAGTTTATAACTACTACTATCTAACTCATAATGTCCAAAGATTAATTCCTTAATTTTTATTTCCTACGACTTTCTTTTGGGAAAAACGTTTCCGCCCTACTTACTACATGATTTGATAACAATACTAATCTCCAAACTGGAGTTCGAGGCCAAAAAAACTGCGAAAATGTTGCAACAACAATAAAATATTCTTACAATAGTAAATCCTTATTTGCTAAAAACAGACGTTGAGATAACTTAGTTATTAGTAATTATAATTGTTTAATTTATAGAAATAATATTATTTACTTATTTTCACGTAGATATCAGATATTGTAAGAAAAAAATAATTATACGCAATTATTAGTAACAAAGTTGGTATTGCGCTTGTATCACCACAGGTGTTAATAACATTTGGTACACATGGATTATTAAAACCCTATTTCTGCCTATGTTTAGCTAATTACAGAATAATACTGTGTAGCGTGCTTTTACATAGACTTGTCACTGTTATTCCACAACTGTTTTTATTTTTTGTTTACTTCAATCTGTTGTTATTTTTCTTGACTCGTTAATTTTGTGTGTTCTACTTCTTTTCAAAATAGCCTTAGAAACGTAGGCTCCTATATTTTTTTTTAAGTTCTTTACAATAAAATTTTGTCATATCAATGTTACTTTAGAGAAAAGAAAAGTTTGTAGGTTTGTTTTTAAGAAAATCCTAGTTGTGACAGCCATATTTAACAAAAAGGTGTACAAATATTAAAGGGGTATGTAATGTTTTTATTAGGATATTTTAAATAAATTAATTAAATGACAAAAAGGTTGTCGAAACCTGTAAACTTTATTTGACAATGACATAAGAGACTTTGACAGATTTGACAGTAACGCATCTGTCGTAGTTTCTTTGGCCTCGAACTCCAGTTTGGAGATTACGCAACGAATGAAAACTGTAGGTACCTAAATGATTAAAAAAACGAAATTAACGAAAGCTACGATTACTGTGTAATTTATGTTTTACCTTTATAGTTTTGCAAACTAACTTTGCAGTAAACAGGGCGCGTAATTCCAATTTTCCATGGGCAGCTGATACATTCCCACTTTTGTTTCTTTTGCCGCCTTTTTCTACATGACAAATACGTTAGCCAGATTAAAAATGAAATGATCCGTTCCATAGACAAACTGATTGTTTTAAATTCAGAACGCATAAACGGTTTTACGTTCGATCTGCGATAGTCAGTCGGTGTTGTGATTCAACGAGTTATATATAGCCGGCGCCTCAATGGAGCCACGCCTTACGCACTCCAGAGACATTGGAAACGTAAAATTTGACTGTCCCTATCACTCTTACTACGGCGTAATTAGTGTGAGAGAGACAGATTCCCGAAAGTTATAATTTTTCCAAGTTCGCGGCAGACCTATAGACCTACAGTCTGGCAAAAAAGAGTAGAAATTATAAAGTGACGACACTAGTCTCGTTCTTTTCAAATTGATAATAAAGATTACGGCATAACTTGACGATGTTGCCCCACGTTTAAAGTACTCCTTTTTTGCGAGATTGTAAGTTGGAGCAACAGAGCAAAATCTCCGATTTTCTATGCACATATCATATTGCTCATGGTATGCATATTCAGGAATCTATGGGTATATGAGATTTTCAGTAAAACATGAAACAGTATAGCATTATTTATACTATCATGTCATGGTATACTATATCATCGTAGTTGATCCAGTAGGATATTTGATAAATAAAAATTACTCAATATCATTAAGTCCTAAGATTCGTATTAGCACAGCAATCAATGAGAATTAAATCATGTCATAAACACATGTCCTCCAATGGAAACTAATACAAAGGCTCCATTAAAAGCTCCAGATGTGAGATGAGATCACAAGCGACACCACTGAGGAAGAGCAATTCTTTGAGAATTTTAAATTTCTGGTATCCGTCTTTGTCACTCCAATCAATTCTTCGATATAGTAACTGAGACCCCTAGGTAATTCTACTGAAGTTATCCAATACGAGTATATGTTTTGACGGCCTCAGCTCAGGCCTAGCTCAGTTTATAGTGATCCTGTCATTGTCAATAAGTAAACAAATCATAATTGAGTATCAGACTATTTTATCAGATGTTTTTTATGTGCGCTTCAAGGCATCTCAGTTACCGCAAATTCCAGGGGTCTTGGCGGCAAAAAAAAATGTGCAAACACCGCGAAAAATTTTTTTTTACGGGCGGGCGACACTTTGCGCTTACTTTTTAAAATTGATCGACAAGTAGGTTTAATAACGTTATTTTAGTTTTTGAATAGATTGATGTGTTTTTTTTAATAAAGTTGAACCAATTAGTGCGTTGTACCAACCTTTTAACCTTTGCTCTTACACGCGACGCTTATTTTAGCTGGTGACGGTTATCGTCCAATCTGGCATGAATCATTTAATCAAGGGTCCGTTGAGAACGATTCAAGAATTTCAGATATTAAAAAAATAATGCATGACTAAAAAACATATACGACATATCTGTGAATTACACACAAATAATTGAGGAGAAGAATACCGATATAAAATTAAATTAAACAAGTACCCGTTTCGAAAACCTCGCAACATACTTATACTAATCTAATGTATAAAAATATCTTTAGGTTACGAATGTTGTCATATAATAATCAGAATTGGGAAACTTCTCGGTTCATTTATATTAAGGTTTGCAAATATTCAAAAGTTTCATATTCATATATTTGGTTTTTCATTTTGAAATGTTTACGTCAAATATTATTATGAGACTTGATATCTTGTTATTATCAACAAAGACAACAGGAGATTATTCATTTCGAAAGTTTAGGAGAATGCGGAAATAGTCCATTTTTTTTTTTAAGGAGACAGGTAATTAATATACATACATGTTATACACGGTTCAGCAATGTCAGTCACAGTCAGCCAAAAAAGGCGGCAAATTCAAATTGTCTATGGAGAGACAACTCCTCGCGCCAATTTTATTTTTATATGCCGCCTTTTTCTACAGCAGTTATTCTTGGACAGAATATAAGATATTCATACCTTAGATATGTCGTATTATTATGAACCGAATATTCGATGTATGTACGAATATTCGAATTGCAAATTCTGAATGATACTTATACCAACATTACCAACTGGTTACCGTGTGCTGTATTTTCCGTGTCCTGTCCGACGGTGCCTAATAATTGGCAGGTCCCCTGGGTGCCAGTACCGCACCCCTCGATTAACTAACCGCACCCTGCTCGATAAATAATGGCCGACTAATTACTAGCGATAAAGTTCGGACGTTGCTAACTGATACAAATGGACGCCGAGCCGGAAAAACGGATAGGAAAACCGGACGCGGAAATAAAATCGATATTTATAGAAAATTGGATTTTAACCCACTTGAGAACCTAATTTTTCGTTTGATCATAGAAAAATACGTAAAACTATTATTTTTCATTACAACACTGACAACACTCTTAATAATATTTCAATAATAACTTATGGGTAGGTAAAGGTACT
Source organism: Thaumatotibia leucotreta (assembly GCA_025490895.1). Taxonomy (NCBI): domain Eukaryota; kingdom Metazoa; phylum Arthropoda; class Insecta; order Lepidoptera; family Tortricidae; genus Thaumatotibia; species Thaumatotibia leucotreta. Next base: position 13,968 of record JALPQI010013591.1, on the reverse strand, counting down.
GCTACTGTTATATCGTTGCTAATCATGAATTCGATCGTTACACAAAACGTGATTCGTTGATTTCGTAGAGTGGGGGATAGAATAGCGAATGCTCGTTTGGTCTGAATGCACCTTAAAGTTGTAAATTTCAGTCTTAAAAAAAACTTTGTTTGTCCCAACAAACTATACATTATGTTCTCGCCAAACTGCAACGTTTGATGGCGAGATTCGTTCTTTTTTATACTTATTCTACGTTAAATAATTATTACATAAATTCTTACAGTTGAATCACTTAACCTAAAGGTGCATTTAGACCAAACGAGCATTCGCTATTCTACTAGCCCCCTACTCTACGAAATTCGATCGTTACACAAAACGTGATTCGTTGATTTCGTAGAGTGGGGGATAGAATAGCGAATGCTGCTTGCTGCGATCTGAATGCACCTTGAGTAGGTAGTTTATTCACAAGACTTGTGCTATACAGCGAATATAGCGATGATGAATACTTGGTTGCGAAGCGTAGTAGCCATTAATTAGAGGCTCCGTGCAGTCTATGAAATTATCGTCCATTATGTTGCTGGTGCTACTACTAAGAGCACTATTGGCATCGCTTGCCGACTTGCAGAAAACGCTCGATTTTCGACAGTCGCTATCGTCTGTATAAAATAGTGACAGTCAATAGAAAAAGGCATCAATTAAAATCAAATAGGTACATACACGATGGGTTCTTAATATATTATAACCAGAAAGATTTTCACCGCGCATTTTTGATGTCAAGTTTCTTACCGGTTCTTCTTGGGTCAGCGGTGTAGGGTTCGAACCGGAAGTAGATTCAATACCTAGACGATTCAAAAGAGTTTGTTGCTATTCCAATTTGAATAAAGAATTATTTGACTTGATGTAAAATAATCAAAGAATATTATTTATGATTTATGTTATTTTTGGCGGTAATCATTTCTTTTTATTTATTTTTGAATGTATTTTAACATAAAAAGTAAATGTTATTCGTAAAACTGGGACTTAAAATGAGCGTTTGATTTTTACTAAAACCTCATTTTTAAAGGTTTTATTTCTCACTTTTTGACATCTATTAATGAGGTTATTAGTGAGACTATTCTCCATGGCACCAACGCCAAAATACAGTGTTTTATTTCGCTTGCGCCAAGCGTGCAATTATTAAATGTCAACTCTAAATAATTAGCCATATAATTTAAAAAAAAATCAATATCTCCCGAGATCCCATCATCAGACCCCTACTTGGTGCCAACGGTACCATTTCAGGGTTGTAATGCCCGCCTCCCACTGCGAGCGGAACGGACTCATTAATGGCTCCGTTTAACTTACACCGCTGGTGTGACTTACAGCCGTCATCTGCAGTGTTATTCACTAAGGAAACCGCCTTGCTAACAGCGCTGTGTCAGCGCTGCGGCAGCGTCGAGCCTAAAAATGGTATTCACTAATGCGCTTTAAACAACACTAGCGCTCGGCGACGAATGCGGCGTGAGCTGGAACTACACTGCGTCGAGAGTTACCGCCTACAGTTCGACGACGAGCTGTTCTACGTTAGTGAATACCGTTTTTCGCAGCGCTGCGCTCGACGTCGAAGTGAAGGCTGTCTCGTCGTCGAGCTCGTTGACGAACGCAGCGTCGAATGTGTGAATAAGAGAATAGCATAGCTGCACTTGGCCAGCGATGAACGTGAAACGGAGCCATTAATGAGTCCGTTCCGCTCGCAGTGGCGGGCATAAATTTTGTACCCGCGAATCCCCGCATATGTCAAGTGTTGCAATCTACTAAAATACACTGACACGATACAAAATATTTATAATGTTCACATTTTTCTTCACTTTTCATTTCTCGCGTTGATATGTTTATGTTTCCTGTTATTTCAATCAAATTCATATTTTCACGTAAAATTTACTTTTTAAAGTAGACTCTAAATCATATGTATACAATAAGGTGTAGTAAAATTTGATGGCTCCCATTTCAATGTGACCTTGTTAAATGAAGACTTTGGTTTAATTAAAACTAGCTCGTCCCGGCTTTTCTCGGGTACATTACTTGATTAAAATTTCCTTGAATCACTCTACAAAAACATCTTTATAAAACCACAATGTCGTAACAGATGTGCTTAGCTTACCATAGTTCAACTGCGAAAGACTCTGGTTGTCACGGGATTCGAACCCGCTTCCTCTGTATTTATGCAATTACACCAGACTACCTTCCGTCGATCACAGCGAATTTAGTCAATATTGTGAAGCTAATCACTAGCGACATCTGTACGTAGTGTTTCGAAGGTACTACAACCTTAAGCCACTCAAAGACGTGTGTCTACCACAATCGTCCGCAAACTCGACAACTCTCCGTTGCGTTGAATTTGCTATAGATGGGATGCTATAGATCTTTATAAAAAGTACAATTTGCCCCCTTTTACTACTGCCGAACGTTGGACAGAGTATACCACATAGTTTGTATGACTAACTTTCGTAACACAAACACAATTGACGAATTCGGTATTTTTCAAAATCATGACCGCGTCAATTGTGTTACGAAAGATTTATTTTAAAGGGTCAATTGCAAAAAAAATTGTAGGTACAGTACAGTAATTTTATTGCAATCGAAATAATACATTGTGCATCAAGGGAGGTAAGTACGGAATTACTAACGAGAGTGTTAAATAGAAAAAACAAGTTTTAAGACATAATATTATTAAATGACGTACTGACATTTCTATTACTCCCTAGGGAATATCACTTTTCTATTACTCCCGCTACGCGCGCAAGCAATGGCGCGCTTAGACAGCAAGTGTGATGAAAATAAATATTTTCAAACATAATCCAGTCCAACCGTTTCTGTGTTAAGTACTACGAAAAGTACGAAACCCTACTTTGAGCATGGCCCGACATGCTTTTGGCCGGTTCTTTAATCAATCATAAACTATAGGTAATATTGGAACACAATGATAAAAACCTCATATAACCTCACCGTATATCGTTCCCATCTTACATCACACCGGTACTTTCCGAACTGGAACTTCAAACAAAAAGTCACAAGTTCATATGATTTCCATACACACTTACGACCTTTTGGGACACGGCGTGTAAGATTATGATCTATCACTTTTATCGCTCCGTTATCTTTGTTGTAACATATTTTGAACCTTTTTACGTGGTAATAAGAGTTATATTATTTTTAGGACTGATATCATTCTATTTTGTGTTACTTTTAGACAGTACCACACAGTACTGTATTGTCTTTCAAAAGAGAAGCAGTTTTAGACGTTGTTTTAGCATTATAATAAAGGTAAACATCTTGACGCGTTTTATAAGTAAATTATTTAAAAATAATCTGGAATTGGTTGGTATAAACTTATGAATTATGAAAGCAAAATAAATACCTACATATTTTGCTGTTACTAATTTTTGTAATAGGTACTTTTTATTGAAATTTTGTTAAGTACATTGTCTGAAAATTATTTTGTTTTAATTATAAAATAAAATAATATAAATGCTCGTACATAATTTACTGTTGTTACATATATGCTGAGATTTATTTTACAAATGTGTTTTTTAAATAATAAAACATGTCAAAATGGCATACTTTTGTCTAATGCTAAAAATGTTATAGATAATAGTGTATGTACTAGGTCCTTTATGCCACTAACTTTGCATTTGTGATTAAAATGCATGACAAGATTGACAAGTGAATTGTTTATAAATCGAATACTGTTTTGTGAGTGATGTTCAGTGCGTTATTTCACATTTGTATTTAGAATGTGTTTTTAGTGAACTAAGATGACCAAAGCCGGTGAAAAAATACAGAAGAATTTACCAAGTAAGTATTTGATGAAATAATTGACAGCAAAATGTTTTTGACCGTGTCTTTGTTAAGGTGTATTCAGACCAAACGAGTATTCGCTATCCTAACCCTCTACTCTACGAAATTCGATCGTGATTCGTCGATTTCGTAGAGTGGGAAAGTTCTCGTTTGGTCTGAATGCACCTTCATACTAATAAAGAATGACAGAGAAATGACTAAAGCGATTGGCACCTTGGCTGCTCTATATCTTGGCTATTAAAAAATAGGGGTGATCTTTTTAAGGGCCCATTCAATAATTGGCCGGTCGCCCAAACTGGCCTAAATAAACCGTGCCCTCCATAAAAAAACTGCTTTTCGTTTGTGAAAAAAAAGTTTGATTCTATTTTTTTCCTAATCATCATCATCATCATCATCATCATATCAGCCGAAAGACGTCCACTGCTGAACATAGGCCTCCCCCAAAGATTGCCACAATGACCGGTCCTGCGCCACCCGCATCCAGCGGACTCCTGCGACCTTCACCAGGTCATCGGTCCACCTTGTGGGGGGCCTACCCACGCTACGCCTTCCGGTACGTGGCCGCCACTCAAGAACCTTCCCGCCCCAACGGCCATCGGTTCTACGCGCAATGTGCCCCGCCCACTGCCACTTCAGTTTAGCGATTCGGAGAGCTATTTCGGTTACTTTGGTTCTGCTGCGGATGGTCTCATTTTTAATCCGATCACGCAGAGAGACTCCTAACATAGCCCTCTCCATTGCCCTTTGGGTGACTTTGAGCCTTCTTATGAGACCCATTGTAAGCGGCCACGTTTCAGTACCGGATGTCATCACTGGCAACACACACTGATTAAAGACTTTCGTCTTCAAACACTGCGGAATATTGGACGAAAATATGTGTCGTAGCTTCCCGAACGCTGCCCAACCGAGTCGGATTCGACGATTGACCTCTTTCTCGAAGTTGGACCTACCTAACTGAATAGTTTGCCCTAGGTATATATATTCGTCTACAACTTCGAGTGTAAAGTCTCCGATTATTACGATTCCTAATCAAAATATGATAATTAAAAAAACCGGCCAAGTGCGAGTCGGACTCGCGCGCGAAGGGTTCCGTACCATTATCAATTAATTATCAAAAAATACAGTTAAATCAACCTGCCTCAAAAACTATAGGAGATAATTTAATGAAACCAAAAATCGTTGATAGAGTTTATTAATCGGCATAACATATATTTTGAATTTTATATCGCGTAGTTTAAAAAATAGAGGGGGTCGACACATTTTTCAGACTTTGAGAGCTGATATCTCGAAAACGATTTGGTTAAATAAAAATAAGATTTATAAACCTTCATATCATTTTCAAAGACCTTTCTATTAATACCCCACACCCCACACGCTTATATACAACTAAAAAAAATGTCTATCCCTCAGTTACTCGTACATGTATGGAGGGCCCCCACCGCAATGTTTTTTTTTACAATTTAGTATCATAATCCTGTAGCGGTTCATACAACACATATTCTTACCAAATTTCGTTACTGTAGCATTTATAGTTTCCGAGTAAATCGGCTGTGACAGACGGACATGACGAATCTATAAGGGTTCTGTTTTTGCCATTTTGGCTACGGAACTACTAACAAGAAATTGTTTCACCTTGTATATACCACATATTCTATATTTTGAGGTTTATGACTCGCACATAATTAACATTTTTGCAAATTTTAATGCATGAAATCAATGGTATTATATTATGTCTGAAAGTAAATTTTTAACCTTTAACCAGGGCAACGAGTGTTATTAAATATTTGATTAACCGTTTACAGTAAAATTTAATTCAAGATAATTATTGTTGTTTTAGAAGCAGAGATCTTATCTTATCTGTATGTGAGACGATAACCTTTGAGTGAGCATGTTTAGAAAGCAGATAATTTCAACAATGATAAACAGTCATTTGAATATTTAGATAATGTTTTTGTTTATTAATTTTAACTTATAATACATCTTAAGGTGCATTTAGACCAAACGAGCATTCGCTCATTCTATCCCTCACTCTACGAAATCAACGAATTTCGATGAATCACGGTTTATGTAACGAACGAATCTGGTAGCGTGGGGCATAGAATGAGCGAATGCTCTTTAATAAAGCCCATTTAAACTTTAAATGTCTTGCCTAAAATACCATTCGTCAGTAGAAAAAAAGTACTTAAGGTGCGTTCAAACCAAAAGAGTATTCGCTGTTCTATCCCCTGTTCTACGAAATCAACCAATCACGTTTTGTGTAACGATCGAATTTAGTATTAATAGCGAATGCTCTTTTAGTTTGAATGCACCTTTAAACAAACCTAAAAACTTGCATTATTATTATTTTGCATTAGCCTATGATAGTCCACTGCTGGACGTAGGCCTCTCCTATAAACTATGCGTATAAACGCATTAGGAGGTAAATACCCATAATCGCCACGCTGGGCAAGCGGATTGGCGATCGCAGTAACGTGTCCACTATGATGATATTGATGATGCTGCTGCACATCGTCAATCTTTTATCAAATAATGGTCAGTAACACTTAAATCCCTTAGTCGACTCTTACGACACCCGCAGGAGGAGTTGGGGTGGTGACAAATGTATTTTTATTGCCGTCGGTCACCACACGGCAGTAAAACATAAAGGTGCATGCAAACCAAAAGAGCATTTGCTGTTCTATCCCCCACTCTACGAAATCAACGAATCGCGTTTCGTGTAACGATCGAATTTCGTAGACTAGGGGGATAGAACAGCGAATGCTCTTTTGGTCTGCATGCACCTTAACGTATCCTTTACTTTCCAACTCGTGGTACGATTACAGTAGTGCAGTCTGTGCAGTACGAAAGGAGCTGTCGTAATAATTGAAGCGGCATTGACACCGTCTGGCGACTGCAATTTGTGTAATTGCTACGAGATGGCATGATAAAAATAAGATAGGTGCGGTTATTTCTGGGATTGGTTAATAACCGCGTATTTACAGGGTGCTCGCGAGGAAACCGAAAGATTTTAATGCTGAATTCCTGATCATATTTAGGTTCCCGAGATAATTATCCTGTTTCGAAAAATGTTTTTCGACGTAACTCGTCATAAAACTTCTTTTTGATTACAATGCTACGACAATGTGTTCTAATATTACCACACCTTTTGCCTGACAATCAAAAAATAAGAATAGACTTGACCAAAAAACCTGTCCCTAAAAAAATCATTTAAAAAATCATTATAACAAATTGTTGCTATGATAGACAGTATTGGAAATGTTAATAAGTGTTCAAAAAATAAAAATAAAAAGTTTTCTTTTTTTGTGGTATTTGACATAAGGTCTCATAATATTTTTTGTTTATTTTGATGTCTAGAATGCATAGTTAAAATCTTTCGGTTTCCTCGCGAGCTCCCAGTATATAGTAAAGTTTTTAATTCTCGTCTAAAAAAAAGAAATCGTAAACGCCCCAGTAATCGACACGCTACGACCCTATTTTCTACACCCTGCAGCCGTTACTATGACTTTGCAAGTATCGGTAACGTTAGGTTTTACTCGATACGTAAAGCAGGCCATCGCGCTCGCTCCAATATGTCAGTGCGAGCGGGATAGAATTCATTACGTATCGAGTAAAACATAACGCATCCTTTACTTTCCAACTCATGGTACGGCTACTGAGTCTACTGACTATCAAATATTCCTGAAGGTGCATGCAGACCAAACGAGCATTCGCTATTCTATACCCCACTCTACGAACAAATAAAACATGGAAGCCGCACGCCGTACTAGATTGCCTTTCAAAAACGGTCCTGAATTTTAGTTGACAAATGTCACCCGCTCTTGAATGCATCACAGCATTTCAATGACAGCCTATAAAAACTTAAGCCGCCATTTCAAAATTGGTCCATCAAACTTTTGATTGGCTATATCCTATAAACATTTGTCAAAGGTGTTGCGCCGAAATAGGTATGCGCGGTGTTAAGAAAAGCACTATCCTGCCCATCTTGGCACAATTAAACAATTGATTTTGGGGGCATTTTTGAGCTGGCGTTAGACGTCCATGTTATATATGCTCGCAGACCCCACTCTACGAAATTCGATCGTAACACAAAACATGATTCGTTGATTTCGTAGAGTGGGGGATAGAATAGCGAATGCTCGTTTGGTCTGAATGCACCTTAACGCCATACCTCTTCGAGTCTTTGCGAAATCCAATACGTGTCTGATGTATCGGAAATCTGCGCTACCTGCTCGATTCTTCACATTCAAAAGGACATAATTTAATTTGAAACATACGTCAGTTACGCCCTTTTTAAAATGTGTTAGTACCGCTTTTGTACTTTTTGCTTGAGATTAAATTGAATCGATGCTTTGTTCGTTTTGGCTAATGTTGAACGTATCGTAATAATACTATGTACGGCAGTGATAGTGGGTACCTACCTGTCATTATGTAACAAGACACATTCGTTGTTAAGGCCAAAGCACACCGGTTGCGTGTGTAGCACGTCTCGCGGACGTGCTCGCCACGTTAGCGGTGTGCCATCTAATATGACATTTAAGTAGGCAGATTAAAACCAATTTTACAATTTAATCTTTACACAAAGCGTACAAATGTGCTGGCGATGATAGTATATCTTAAAAGGTACTTGGTAAAATTAATCATGTTAATGCTTGCCCGTAATTCCCATAACGCTTCACTTTACTGTATTAAATGTCAAAACACGGAGTTTCATGTTCAAACTTTAACTTTTAATTACAGAAAGGGATACATCGATCATACTTATGTCTCTTTCACTTTACGATAGATATAGGTATCGGCACGAGAGTTGAGGTGAATGATTGATTACACACACATCCAAATGAAATAATTGCAAAAATATAGTGAATAAATGAAAGACTAGCGTCAAAATATTGAAGCAAATCTCTTCGAACAAACTTTTTGGCCAATCTTACAGTTGCAATTGGGTTTGCTGTCAGTACGAAAAAGAACACTAATTTCAAATTCCCCGTGTGTTTACATGAAAGAAAAGAAAGAAAGAAAGAAAAAACATTTAATTGTGACACACATTAAATACAAACAAAACATTAGTCTAGTACAGAAACAGTAAATTTACAATTGTAGCACTTGTCAATTTGGTGAAATTAGGCTACAGTTGCCTACGGTGGCCTGTGACGTCAGTAATCGTGATATTTTACAATTGTCACTGTAATTAAAATTATTGTGAAATATGCCACTGATCGCATTTACGACTACTAATATTAATAAAACTTTACATACTCGTACTGATCAGTAATCTAATCTACTACTGAGTAAAGTTATTATAATAAAAATACGGAAGTGTTGAATTTGAACTCAATGTATGCAATTCTTTGGTTGTTCTAACTATTCTCAGTAAAGGTGCGTTTAAACCAAAAGAGCATTCGCTGTTCTAGCGCCGGTTCTACGAAATCAACCAATCACGTTTTGTGTACCGATCGAATTTCGTAGAGTGGGAGGTTAGAACAGCGAATGCTCTTTTAGTTTGAACGCACCTTAACGCTACTACAGATTTCGAAGAATTTTAATACAATTAAGGTCAGTGGTTGACTTATTATAAATAACTTGTAACTATAATTACCTCTAATAAAAGCGATTCTTGTTCCTGTATTTTGACTATACACCGTGTTTTTATTGATTTCCGTTAAATTGGACAGGTTACTTGGAACATTAATAGAAGTTGCGTGTGTATCGGCTTTTGTTAATTTCGAAAAAATTTTTTTTTCTTTTTCATACATAATAATTGTAATGGTAAGTGTGAGAGAACCTTAAAAATAAGATCTCGGGCGACTGACGGCTGCTGACGGCACATGTCAAAATAAGTAACATTAGGATGTAATAAAGGTTGCAATACACTTGTTCAGTCATTAAACTTATTTTTTTAATAACTCAATAACAGTAAGAGTTAAGACACTAGTTTCTTAGAGAAATAGATAATTTTTGACCTAAATAAGCTTCCCTTTAATTTAACGGAAATCAATAAAAACACGGTGTATATTGAGTCATTCTTCAGCACACAAACATATTAATAACAAAGTACGAATATGAGTCACACAATTTCGACACCTTGACATGGAATGAATTTGCAATATTTACTAAGTTAAGTGAGTCAGTAAATCAATCGGCAGACAGCAGTTTGCTTACTATATAGATAAATTAACGAGAGCATGGAATTGCATATGTAGTGGTATCGCGTATTTACAATGTATTGTGTGCTATTGTGTGTGTTTTATCCACTCATGTATTGGCATTATTCGACTAATAGTAAACCTAATTGTAAAGATACAAGGTTCACTTTAAAAGTGTTGCTTTAGTAACACCATAACAAATGCAATTCCAAGCTCTAGGTAATTATAAATTATTATGAATAATAATATATTAATTATTTTAATTTATATAATTTACTATACCACGAGCTACCGCTGCGTTCTTAAAGGTGCATTGCATTGCAAAACGTGATTCGTTGATTTCGTAGAGTGGGGGATAGAACAGCGAATGCTCGTTTAGCCTGAATGCACCTTAATGCGAATTTACTAAAGGTGCATTCAGACCAAACGAGCATTCGCTATTCTAATCTAACCCCCTACTCTACGAAATTAGATCGTTACATAAAACGTGATTCGTTGATTTCGTAGAGAGAGGGATAGAAAAGCGAATGCTCTTTTGGTCTGAATGCACCTTTAGGCGATTTGAAAGCGATTTCTATACATAAATTGCACGCGGCAAACTCGCCGCGATTTCATTAACTATGCGTATAGACGCATTTGGAGGTAAATGCTCATAATCTTTGTGCAAATTTATTACTGAATAAATCATCAATAACAAGACGCAATTTTAAAAGATGGAAGAACCATAGATGAGAAATCTATGGTTATTTTTCAGTTAAATGCAGAATTGATTACTAAATGAATACCAACAGAACAATGCAATAACAAAACGTAATTTAAAAAGATCGATTAACCATAGATTCACCATCTTCCCGCGAACTTCGGAACAATAAGGCCGGCCGAACAATGGCGATTACAAGCTTCCGCCGAGGCGCGCCGTCTGCTTGCTAATGAGCCCTTAGGGCGGCCACGCACGTGCGATTATACTATCCTCAAACCAAATAGACGACTGGGATCGTAAAACAAATAAAACAATCAGCATCGTATTTTCTCTTTTGCACCTTCACGCCCTTATGCCACAAAGCCGCTGGCGTTTATTGCTACAGTCGTCTGTTTGGTTTGAGGATAGAGATAGAGGGCCTAACCTAACTGATATGTTGCTGCTGCGCCACAAAACTTTCTAACCTTAAAATAAAGTTGTTCCCGAAAACTTTTGCCTAAAGGCTTTTTAGTTTGTGCCGCTTTGTCACTTACGAGAAAGTATTACGCCGCGGCCACGACATTGGTCTAAGGCGACCGGCTTAGCGGAAAACGTATGGTGGTCCCTCTCGTACCCATATCGGCATCCCGCTCCAACTCATGGATTCGCTCGTCGCTGGTCGCAATGTCGTGGCCGGGCCGTTAAGGAGGCTGTATACGAACGAGTAATCGTTGAACACTCATGATACGGCAATGTTACTCTCCTTACTAATGAGCAGGTCTTAGGGCGGTTATACACGAGCGACTAATGAGTACACGCGTAGTTTGGTCTGGCTTCCTTGCTTCAGGGTTCTCTCAAAAGGGCGGGAAATCATTAAGCGTGTACGTGCAACGTTTAAGAAGGCATTTAACGAGAATGCTTTCTAGTTTACTTGCAGGTTTTCTTGCATAGATTGCAGTTGTATAAGTTCATCGAAGAATTAGAACATTCTCAAAATCATCTCTCTTGCAAGTTGCCACTGAGAACATTATCTTTCAGATTAGGAATTATGACACCTTGTTCTCGACACTAAACGATTTTGATTATATATTTATAGGATATATTATATAGAACGCAATGCACAATACATAATGTCATCGTGCATGATCGAATCGAACTTATAGAGTCGGAACTCGTTAACTTTAAATTAGTTTCGTTATAAAATAGTAGTATTAAGAAACAAGTGCGAAAAAACGGAAGTTGCGAATTTCCTTTTCGCATGTGTATCGAACGACGTTTTTCAGTACAGATGGCCCTCCGAACTGAAAAACGTCGTACGATACTACGATAAATACCAACTTCTTCTTTTCCGCACTTGTATTGTAAATGTACTATTGTTCCTTTGCTTGGAAAAGTTAATGTAGCGGACTACATTAACTCCATATTGTACGTACGTATAATCGCAATCCTTGAATTCGTATGTGTACAGTATACCTTAATTGTTCCTTGGCCGTCAGAGGCAGTTTGTAATTTATATTGAGATTTTGGACTGGCTCGATAAACGAGTAAGTATCTTGGACTATCCTTGATGCAAATTGGCTTGTTCTTCGAAAACTTTATTAAGAATTTCTGTAATTTTCCTTGCGAGTTGAATTTACAACAAAAAATAATTGATTTCGTAGTGTGGGGGATAGAATAGCGAAAGCTCGTTTGGTCTGAATGCACCTTTAGAATGAGTGGAGTTCATGTTATCATTTATCAAAACGTGCAACTTGGCAGTTTAATTTTTAGTCGAAATACACGTTTTAATTCGATTACCAGGTGTGCACCTTGCAGATATAAACCAAAAGATGTCATAATCATGCGACACTAATGTTCTGACGTTGCAATAACATTTTATCACCTACTTGGCTCACTAAAACGAGAAATAATTACTATGTCGCTTTTTAATATCTGAAACGAGAAATAATTACTATGTCGCTTTTTAATAACATATTTGATATTATCATATCAACAACCATAAACACAAAAGAAAGCGAACATCGTATCCCTTTCATTCGTAACTAAATTAAGCTATAACCGAAAAGGACAGAGTTCCAATATTTGTTTCGAGAATCGAGGTGCAAGTTTTTTTTAAACGGCTACGGACCAACGGGCGCCGCCCTCTGCCACACACCTGTCAAATTTACATAATTTGGCCGAAACGCTCGAGTCCGCAGCAAAAAAAAACACCTGGAAGCAGGTACAAGACCATTAAATTCAATTTTGAGTATTTTGAACTACTTAAATGTTTTGTTTTGGTGTTTCTGTCAGTTCAATGAACTTTTAACTGTGTGTGGCTTGAGAAGGAACAATAAATTATGTAAGATCACAGCATCAACAGTTTAGCGTTTCAAACGTATTTTTAATTAGGAGACTGCTTCCTTTACTGAAGGGTTTTAATTATAATTAGGGTTAGGAATTTTGGTGGCATTAGGTGGACGGAGAACAGTGGAGTCGTTGTTTATTTTTTTAATGATTAATTGAATAATTAATTAATCAGAAATAATAAATATATATTTTCTTTATACATAGAGGGTTTCGCCAATTTTAAGTATTAAATAATTTCATCTTTAATATTCGACTACCTATGAATTGAAGTTCAATCGTTCTTTGTAATGTAGCTTATGATTATTCTATAATAGTTACGGTCTTCGAGAGAACTAGAACCTTAAAAATTAAATAAATAAATATACCAACATTTTTAGTTGAAAATTAATATTTTTCTAGTTTCTCAAATATAAAATTCATGTTATTTATTTAAATTCCTTGATAAATCCAGCTTGAAACGAACACTATTTCGTTATTATTTTATAAGTTAATCATTTATTCAAGTTAAAAATGTTTGTAACATCGACTCCACTGCTCTATGTTCAATAAATGCCACCAAAATCCTAACCCTAATTATAATATAGGTATTATTAATAGTATTTTTGTATACAAGTTTTTAAGCTAACATGGTTTTAGAATTATAACTAACGTGAGACTCAAACATATTTAAATATTTATCACACGGGTTACTCACGTAATTTAAGTCGATAATTGCTCGACATGTTTCGATCGATTTAGAGGATCCTCATCATGGAGTATCCGCGACCAAAGCCCGACGTGTACTCATGTGTAACATGGTTGTTTAAAATATTATTATTAAGACCTAAAACGGGATATTTACCATGTAAATTGAAAATATTGAAATGATTGAGCACCAGATACAGTCTGGCAAAAAAGAGTAGAAATTAAAAAGTGACAACATTGTAGTTTCGTCCCGTTTTCTCACGCATATTGATTTGAAAGGGACGAGACTACGATGTT
>JALPQI010013590.1:0-46269 GCA_025490895.1 Thaumatotibia leucotreta | reverse complement strand
GACTTTAAAATATGATTTCGAAGTCTCTAGCAAATAGCTAGCACCCATTTAAAAATGTTTTTTTTAATAATGATATTATTTCTTTTCATTATGGCTGTTTGTTACTTAATTTCTATCACTACTCTGAATTGTAAGCTGTTGGTTCTCCGAACAATAAATAAAAAATAAAATAAATACTTATAATAAAAAATATAAAAAAAATAAACAGTAGCAGAACGTCCACTGCTAGAGGCCTCTTCTAGATTTCTCCAAATCGTCCGGTTCTATGCTGGTTACATCTAGCGGGTCCTCGCAATCTTCATGAGGTGATCGCGTCACCTTGCCTACTCGGACTTTCAGGTACTTGCCCTCCAGCCGAGTAATTATCATACCTGGGATAACTGGGGGCAAGTTATAGGGATTTGATATTGCTAATCCAATGTGCTTTGCACGCGTGGGTTCCATCCTATCCTCGTCGCCACTGTTAGGTATTCGACGGGAGCGACAAGTGATACACTCGGCAGCCATTTATGAACTACTTTATTACACGCAGCCACCGTTTGCATGCACTTACAACTACCCTTTTCCATACACAACAGATATCGATTAAAAAGATGTCAATATAATTATAATAAAAGATGTACTTATTGAACATTCTCGATTACAGTACAGAGGTTCGATGTCATATCTGACATCGGGCCTCTTCAGATAGTAAAAGTATGCACATGTCATTTTCATCAAAATGACAATTTAAATATTGATATTTTAAAATTAATTGTATATTTTGAAAACTATTTTATAAAATAAACACGTAACTACCCGTTTAAATTTATTTTTTATTTTAATTGAAGAGTAAGTACCTAATATTTATTTATGCCGACTAACATTTTGATGTTGTCATTCACACTAACATCGATATATTTTTAGTCGATAAAATAATTTTGCTACATCACTTTCGTATAAATGCCCCGAGTTATCCCAGGTATGGTAATTATTGGCCATTCTATCATGCAGAGACGAGCCCAGCTTATTGTCATTTCAGTCTACCAATTTTGAGATTGCCGATTTCTAAGAATGAACTTTTGACAGTTTTGAAATGAGCCTTATATATATGACGTTAAGACTATCGGAAAAAATGGTGAGTCTTACCGTCAAATTAATAAGGATTAATTTATAACTGTCAAAAGTTCATTCTTAGAAATCGGCAACTATAGTGCTTCAATTCCTCATTTCCGATTTGATCAAGTGAGGAAACTCCGGGCATTGCTCTCTCTCTCTATTGCCCTATCTGTGACTTTGAGCTTTTTGATGAAGCCTATTATAAGCGCTCTTGAGATGTCTCAAGATGGTTTTAAATTAAATTTGGCTTGTTTTTAAGGTGGATTTTCAAATGTTGTATGTACCTATACAATATGTGCCCTTGAAAGTTATGAACCATTTTAAAAGAATCAGGAATATTTTTAGCTACTCTAGCCCTAGGATAACTTACCTACTTCAAATAAAAGTATTTGGTGTACCTACCTTCGTTAGTTAATTTTTTTTTGTCATTCTATTATTTTTAAGTAATTTGATAAACATTTTTGGAGTGAGCTATTCACTAGGGTTAATGTAGGTAACTAGGATAGATGCAATATTTTACAATTTATTTATGCTTCCGGCTTCAAAATACATGTTTCTACCCATTTAAAAACGTTACACTTTTCTGAAGAACCCATCATCTTCGCCCTGAAACAGCTAATCTAATCTCATTGGCATAAGCATTATTTTTTTAGAAAATTACTGATACCTGACCTTCCATTAAACTAAAAGAAAGCTAGGTTTTGTTGAGACTAAGGACACACTTTATTTAGTACTTTCCTAACGAGCCCAGATACTGTATTCTCTTGAGAAAACCTTGCCATCAAAGGCCTGAAAAGTGGAAAGGGCTAAGTTGAAATAAATATTACAAAAGCTGCCTGTAATTCATATATTTGAAAGCATTGTTGATCGTTATATGATAGTTTCGTAGTTAGCACTAATGCGAACGGGAATGTATTTGTATGTATGTATGAATGTGTGTTTGAGCCGGGTGATTCATCGTCATTCATCTTCCTTTATCGGGGCTCAATTTTGGAAGGCGGCGGTATCTCGGGTTCTCGCCGAGAAGTCGAAGGTTGGTGTTTTCGTGTTTTTTAGTATTGGACTAGCAAAAATAATTTATTTTAGGTAAGTACCTAAAACGCAATCATTTGACAACTTTCATTATATATACTTTTAGGTCGTTAGCATTGACCAAAACTAAGTTTAATATTTTAAATTATTTGAAGTAAGAGGCACAACTATCTGGGCTTTTATGATATCCAGAATTTGTACACACTTCTTTTATAAGAGAAATAGGTTATTAAATTGGAATTACAACCTACCTTTATCTTTTCGTGGGCAAGTAACATTTTTTGTAGTTTGATCGAATTATAATAAAAATAAGACTAGAAGCTGTTACTAGTAGTAGGGGACGGAATTGAAGGCCCGCGGCCCAGACATATCGATTGAGCTGACAACATTGCCGACTGGTTGAGCGAATGAGCAAACGACAAGTTTGAGCTAGCATATTCATACCCAGGTTAGGACCTAAACGCAATTACGATGATATACGAACAGAATATTTCATGTACTCGTACGGGATGTTTGGAATCTCCCGGGTGTGTGAGCTCAATAAATTAGTATGTTAGAGAAATAAGATTAACAACAGAGCGCGAAATTTCAAGTGACATTAGGCAACTACTAGTATGCAGGGCAACCAATCAATGCTTGAACTTAGGCTGTCCTCATCATAGTCTACGTATAGGCATCATTGTTGTCTTGCATTGTGTTTTATAAACGCTCCATATTGAAAGAAAAACAAAAGCACAAATAGAAAGACCTGGTAGAGTAATGAAACTATCTAGGGAGCAGAGGAACCCCACTGAATATTGGCAACTTTTTGATTTTTTTTTTTCTGATTCGTGCTCTTTTTGGGATGAGAAAAGCAATATTTATCTACATACTTCTCTCTGTAGTCTTTAAGAAGTTTGTGGTTTTTAAGGCGAAAATATTGTACACATTGCAGGTAAGCTGTTCTGAAAGTAAGAAAACCTGTTTTCCTACCCCTACCAAATGAACCAAAAGCAAATCGCCCGAGGGCGCAGGCTGTATTGATTGAGCGTTATCTACTCGATGCCATAAAAACGTGCAGATTTTCACGAATTACATGTCTGCCGTATCTGGAAAACTGTTCTACTGTTTTTTTTTATGTCAATTCGTGTGTGTACTGCACCTAAAGGGGGCAAACAACACGCAATTCCCTTGACTATTGACGCGCAAAGTCAACAGCTAAGCTCCTACAACACTTTGATTTTAGCTTTGAATGGCAGAACCATCAAATCGTGTGAAATAGAGAGATTGCGCCGGAATATTTCTTATTATTGATATATGTAGTACATCAATTTATAAATATTGTATTTTTTTATATTTATTAATGATCCTGTTCTTGGAATTTTAAGTGATTATTTAGCTTAATCGCGTGTTATGTTATGTATTATTTTCAGTCGAGTACTTGCAAATATAATATATGTAGGTATGTAATGCAATGTATGTAATACAATGGTGAAAAAGTGTAAAGGTAAGTACCTAAATCTCTTTGTGATCGAATGCACGCCCCGATGCCGCATGATAAAATATTTTATAAGGTAATTTGCTTATAAGAACGTGTTATTTTTGAAACATCAAAGTGCGTTGGTAAAGGTATACCTACATATTAATCATGCCAAAAAAGTGGTACAATAAAAACTAGAAAAAAACATTTTTTTTTTCGGGTACCTGGGGGTGGGGAAGCGGAAGTGGGGTTGATTGTTTTTTTATTTGATGTAATCCTATAGTGTGTGGTATCATTGAATAGGTCTCTTAAATAAAAATAATAAAATAAAGTTTTTTTCTAAAGTCAATATTTTCGGAGATAATCGCTCCAGAAGAAAAAATATGAAATAAAACCTACACTGAGCATGGCCCGACATGCTATTGGCCGGTTTTTTAGGGTTCCGTAGCCAAAATGGCAAAAACGGAACCCTTATAGATTCGTCATGTCCGTCCTGTCCCGTCTGTCCGTCTGTCAACAGCCGATTTTTTCGTAAACTTATAAATGTTACAGTAACGAAAATTGGTAAGGATATGTGTTTTATGAACCGCTACAGGATTATGATACTAAATCTTAAAAAAAACCATTGGGGTGGGGGCCCTCCATACGTATAACTGAAGGTTAGAAATTTTTTTTTAGTTGTATATAAGCGTGTGGGGTATCAATCGAAAGGGTCTTTGAAAATGATATGAAGGTTTATAAAATCTTATTTTTATTTTAAGCAAATCGTTTTCGAGATATCAGCTCTCAAAGTCTGAAAAATGTGTCCCCCCCCCCCTCTATTTTTTAAACTACGCGATATAAATATTCTAAAAAAAATATATGTTATGCACATTAATAAACTCTATCAACGATTTTTGGTTTGATTAAATTATCTCCTATAGTTTTTGAGGTAGGCTGATTTAACTGTATTTTTTTAATAATAAATTGATAATGGTACGGAACCCTTCGCGCGCGAGTCCGACTCGCACTTGGCCGGTTTTTTTTTATTAATGTGAAAGACTATCTACCTACTGAGCGTTCCCAATGGGCAATGGCATTGGCAACGTGACTGCATGCGTAGCGTAGGTACTCTGGTCGATAGACGAATACTATCTGTTGTTTATTACGTTCCTAAGTGTAGGTACGAGTATATTCCTCAAACGCGTTGTTAGCCATTATCTTATCTGTATGAGAGTGGTGTATCTGGTGTAATCTGAGCTCGGACATGATCGCCTGAGGCGCGTATTGATTGGGCAGCCTCGTTACGCAATAATCGGATTAGCACAGTCTAAATAACCGACGAGCTGTGCATTTCTACTGCTCAATCAATTGCGCGCAGTTATTGCTTTCAATGAGATACTCGACTGATTGGATTGGATGTATCGATCGTGCGAAAAAAACTTTACAAGCAAATGATGCAAATTGCACAATTTTGTCAAATAGTACGTACGTCCATGTATACAGGGTGTAATCGATAAGTGTTTACAGGCCATAATTTCGTAAATATGAGAGATATCAGAAAAAATATAACTGATATCGAAAGTACGTTACCCAACGAGTAAAATTACATGAATAACTTTTTTGAAATAAAATCAGAAATATCTCAAATATTAACTTCAAATCCTTTCATACATTTAGTACGTAACCGTTCATTCAAAGACTAGATTGATACGAATATTTTTTCATTTAAGAATTAATGTTAGATTAATTATTTCATAAATGGTAGTATTATTAATATAAATAATAATAATATTTTAGCCTATATAATGTCCCACTGCTGGGCACAGGCCTCCTCTCATATATGAGAGGGATTGGGCTATAGTCCCCACGCTGGCCCTAAGCGGGTTGGGCGGGTTTGGGGCGGGTAGTATTATTATTTTATTACAATGTATTCGTACAAATAACGAATCTCTAATAGTTTTATCTCTTACGACACCCGACATTCTTTAAGGCTGTAAGTCGTCATACTAAATGTATGGGAGCGTTTTAAGTTAGTATTTTTAATATTATTTCATCTATTTATTTTATTAATGTAATTTTACTCGTTGGGTAACGTACTTTCGATATCAGTAAAACGTTTTCTGATATCTCTCATATTTACGGAATTATGGCCTGTAAACACTTATCGATTACATCCTGTATATGCATGCAGACGACTAGCCTATAACCAACAGGCATCATAATAAGCAAATGTAAGTACTCGCCCCATCAAGCGATGGCTATCGGCGATGGAAACAAACATAAGATAGTCACTTCCGTGTAAATAAAAGAGAGAGCGAAGGATTGTAATAGTTCATGTCCAATCAAAACACATGGAATATTCTCAACCTTCTAATTGTTAGTTCCGTACGATTATTTTTTTTCTTTACGTCTGACTAAACTTTAGTTCAAGTGCAGCTGAACTAAAGTTTAGTCAGAAGGGTCCACAGAAAGAGCATGTCTAGTCAATTCAAATTTCAGAAGGTAAAACGAGCTTAATATTAACAGAATAATTACCCCGGTGCATATTTTGCTCTGAATTATATTTGCTCTAGCCATGTTCGGTCCGTTCCGTGCCTTGGCATATAAATAAGTAGTCATAAATTGAATAGCAGCAAATTTCACAGAATGTCATTACGTGAGTAAGCCCTAATGTTCGCTTTAAAGAAAACTGTGCACCTAAATAACGTATAAGGACATTTGCAACAATAGTATCTACATTACTGCAGACTGTGCCAGAAAACCAAACTTATCTGGCTGCGTAGGTACATTCAAAAAGAGATACAAAGCCTGATACGATTCCAGGCGACGCAACTATAGTGCTTTTCTCAAAATTGCAATGAAATGAAAAATCGGAAGTCAATTTCACGGGTCCATATTGGCACTTATACAATTTTTTCTTCGAATATTTTTACCACGGGCATTCATCTTCAAAGAACCAATCCTAGCCGTAGGTGGGCTTTGCCACTATGATAGTGACGTTTAAGTGCGTTGCTATTGGTTATCCCCATCGCCAATCGCCAACGCCAATTTTTATTTGTCTTGTCTGTGTCAAATTATTTCTGTTGCTGACGCCGTGACGCCATATTTGTGTACAGTTTTTTCGTCGAGGTAGTGAAGTGTTTGTGTGTTGATTAATTTCCATACCTTTATTTCTCCGTAATAATTTTGATTAACAAAATGCGTTATAAGTGCTCCAGGCTGTGATGGTTCAAGTAAGCAAAAGGACGCCATGCTCAAAATGCCGGCGGCTATTGAAAAACTTATGTTGTGACGTAAAACAATCACCGAAGCCCAATTTGCCATATTAGATGGCTTGACATAGGATGAAAATTAAATAGGCAAACTCTATATTTGCCATAAACATTTTGAGGTTAATTACGTCTCTTCGAATATAAGATGAAAGCTGAATGCGCGTCCAATATTATTCGCCATCCCACAGATAGCCAGTGGAACACCAGCTTAAACATATCCTGATACAGGTATGAACTGTTATTACTGTGAATTCCCTTTTTATCTTACATTTTAAGAAATAGAACACGCAGTTTTTTGTCCTTATAATTCTGTTACAGATAACATAGGAACGCGAAATTTAAAATGGATAAGCTAACCCATAGCCCATATTAGGTTTTCTTTCACTTTTCTCCTGGTGCATATAATTGATTGATATTTTTTTTGGGTGTCTTTATTTCGTGCACGTGATATTTTATTTATGTAGACGACATTTGTTTATTGGTGTGAACATTTCATTCGTCATTTATGTTAATCAATCAATTATTTACACGTGTTACTAATTCTATTCAGCTTACAGATATATTTATAGCAGTTTTGAAAGGGTTTATTAAGGTTAAGTAGATACAACGTTTGTGTTGTGGCTACTGAAATCATAAGCTGAAATTTGTTTTAGCCATGGTTTTATTTCAAAAAACTACTTTTTGAGTTTTGTGGATACTTTGAAAAACACTGTTATATACACCAATAATGTATGTCAGCTATATATTTTGATTTATTACGTTTTGGGGCATGGCATTTAATTTTAGTGAGTAAATGGTAAAGCTTCATGTAGCTTTTAATCTTTGTTTTAATTTTTTTCTATTATTATAAACTAATAATACAGGGTGTTCGTTTTGATTTGCCTTAAATTAGACTGGTTACTTGGGACATTAATAGAAGTTGTCAAGTATATCGGCTTTTGGAAAATTCGATATTTTTTTTTTGTTTTCATACATAATAAATGAAATCGTAAATGTGAGAGAACCTTAAGGATAAAATAAAAATTAATCTCAGGTGACTGACGGCACATATCAAATTAAGTAACATTAGAATGTAATAAAGGTTGCAATACACTTGTTCAGTCATTAAACTTATTATTTTAATAACTCAATAACTTAGAAATTAATTATATTTGACCTAAATAAGCTTCCCTTAAAGTTATAGCATATGAGGAAAAACACCCTGTATATATTCATATGGCTAATGTAATTTTATTGTACTAGGATTCATCGAGGTTGGAAGGACAGAACACTCATTTGCTAGGAAACAGCATTATGACCATTCACATGCCATGTCTCTCATGACTCAATCAACTCATGCTGTTGGCGGACCATCCCAAAATGTAGCTGATTCTGCCTGTTCCGGTATACTTAATTGAATATTATTGCTATCATTACAATATTTTTAATTTAAATCTCGCAATACTACCTGTCACATTTAAACCAGCAAGTAGTGGCTAATGCCATCAGTAAACAAACCATTTTGATTTTTAATCCCATGTGTATTCTTATTCTTATGGGACATTGGTTTTTAAATATATCTACTTTCTCATAAAGCTCAATAAAGGTATGTGTTGTGGGTACTGTAAGCGAAAATATATACATAGAAAATAAACATGACTATGGAACAAAAAAAATATTTTTGTGAGAAATACACTAATAGATGTTTTCACTTTTCACCGGGTGTTGCCTACGCTGTCGGTAGCAATATATATGTTTAGTTCGCTATTTTATTCATTAAAATATAATTTTCTTTTGTTTGATTTTATTTTCAATTCATATTGATGAGGAAAATAGCGAACTAAACTTAAATATTGCTACCCTTCTGCGTCGGTAACACCGGGCTTCAAACCCAAGACCTAATATTTAATTAAAATGTTTATAATTAAAAATACATTTTTTGTTCTTCCAGCTGACCATTCAAACTTTCAAACATCACTTTAGCAGGGCTGCCACTTGAGCCTACTCCAGCAGATAAAGGTAATAACAACATTAATCAAGGCATCTAGCAGATTACTGTTAGTTAATAGTAAATTGTTACCCAAGCGTTGAAAGTGACTCATGACACCTAACATATTTCAATTATGAGTGTGAAATTGATGCTTTCACCCGAAGTAAACACTTTTAATTTTGACTGTGAGGAAAATAAAATACTACAGTAAATGAATATTACCTATATGTAAATGTATATCCAACACAGACCAACCATATCCTACCTCCAACATTTCCGCAATGGCCATTGGCCACCTTGCCACTGATAAGTGATAACTAGATTTTACCTAATCAAGTTGGTCACGAGGCACATCCAGATGAAAATGGAAACAATTGTGTCTGTTGTTGGACCAAATGGCAATTAAAAAAATACTTTCTCTCCATCCTAGGGATGAAAACACTATTTTCTTGTTGGCTTGAAAATTTGACATTTCGAAAAAGTTTTATAGATTGAGATTTATAATTGTTAAACTTAATCATATATTTTTTTCTACTTGTCGGCTGTAGTGTTTGAATTAAGATTACATATACAAAATTATAATCATACATTTTCATCGAGTTTGCTACTCAACTGAACTCATTTAAGGCTGGGTCACACCAGATGCATGTACGTGCACGTGCGCGTTGCGTGGCGTGCGCGTTGTAGCTTATGTAAATGTCATATTAGATGGCACACCGCTTGCGTGGCGTGCACGTGCACGTGCACGTCACGTAACGCAGCTCCGTCGAGACAAAGCCGGTTGCGTGCTGCGTGCACGCCCTCACGCAGCGGAGCGGCAACGTCGCTTCGATGAGCGCAGTGATGACGTAGTATTTACCGGCGTTCCCTATGAGACGGCGAACCAAACATGTTGGGTCACGCATTGCTTGGTGCTGTGCGGCTCTCTTGTATTTATGGTTGTTGTAATCGATTGCCAAATACGACGACGGGCGACGGGTGGCGGCGGGCGGCGGCGAGGGGAGCGGGGGGGCGACGGGTGGTGGTGGGTGGCGACGGGTGGCGGCGAACGGAGGCCGGGGGTGGCAGGTGGCGGCGGATGTTGGTGGGTGACGACTGGGGGTGGCGGGTGGCGACGGGTGGTGGTGGGTGGCGACGGGTTGCGGTGGAGGGAGGCTGCGGGTGGAGGCGTCAGGTGGCGGCGGGTGGTGATGGGTGGCGGCGAGTGGAGGCTGGGGGTGGCTGGCGGCGGCCGATGGTGGTGGGTGGCAACGGGATGTTGTGGGGGGAGGTGGGTGGAGGCGATGGGTGGTGGTGGGTGGCGACGAGTGGTGGTGAATGGCGACGGGTGGTGTTGGGTGGCGATGGGTTGCGGTGGGGGGAGGCTTCGGGTGGCGGCGGGTGATGGGTGGTGACGAGTGGTGGTGGGTGGCGGCGGGCTAAGGCCGGGCGTGGCGGGCGGTGGCGGGGGCAGGTGGGTGGCGACGGGTGGTGGCCGGGGGTGGCGGGTGCCCGCCTCCATCCACCTCCCCCCACCGCAACCCGTCGTCACCCACCACCGCCTGCCTCCCAACGCCTCCACCCGCCGCCACCCCCGGTCGCCACCCACCTCCCCCCACCGCAACCCTTCGCCACCCACCACCACCTGTCGTCGCCCGCCTCCATCCGCCACCCCGCCACCCGTTGTCGCCCGCCTCCCCCCGCCACCACTCGTCACCCCCCGTCACCACCCGCCTCCCCCGGCCTCTGCCCGCCACCCCCGGTCGCCGCCCGCCTCACCCCGGCGGCTAATCACACAGCGGCGGTGCTGCAGCGTGCGCCACCGTTGCGTGTACAGCTCTGCAGCTCTGCGTGCGCAGCTCTCGGTGTGACATGAGTGCCGTGCACGCCACGCAACGCGCACGTGCACGTGCACGTACACGCATCTGGTGTGACCCAGCCTTAAAGTGTGCTCGTGCACTGTACAAAGTGTACAACCATATCTCGACCTGAGAGGCATAAAGTCGGTTCTGTGGGTATGAGATAGAAATTATATTATAATTTAACAGGATCGTCATCAATATCATTAATAAACATGTAACCATTCACTATGGCGAAGTCCTTAAAACTATTTGTTTCGCTCGTACTAAAAGTCATCCGTGCGCTCGGCGGAGCGCACTCGTATCAAGTTCTAATTGTATAGGAATCGTGGCTGGAATCACCTCTGGCGGATGAGACAGAAGATGCTACGTACAGTCGGGTTCAAAATGCATGCATGCATGGGCAGTTTTAAGACTTTTAAGTAAGTTTTCCCCTCACTAGCTCGTAAAGTGCTCGTTTATCCTTTAATACGAACGTGTAAAAACGCATATTATTCACTTGTGTGGCAAAGTAATGACCTTGGTTTTGGAATAACAAAACGTAAAATGCTCATGGAAATTGTTCCATATTAATGATAATTAAATAATTTGTTTGAGAATTTAGTGTAAAATACAAACCTTTGTGTAATATGATGATTTTAACATATAAATCCTAAAATTCCATAAGTAACAATTGTTTTAGTGAATGATGATAAGATGACTAGATGCAATCACAAAACGCAGAAAATGTCAACGTCAACATTGTCAAAGAATATTATAGGTTATAATCTTTATTTACCGACTCGAACACGCATAAAAATAGTAAACTAAACAACTTTCAGGGTGTTCTGTTATAATTTTGTAAAAATAATGAATGAGAATGATTTAATAATGCATTGACGTTGGTGTGCAACTACAGGAATGTGTTAAAATCGTGCTGCGTTTACTTTTTCGTGCTAAGTTTACTGCGACAAAATCTTGCATTAAAATACATGATGCATTTGGAAAATTATTATCACTAACCCGATGATGATTGTAATGTGAACAAATAATTACCTTTTTTGAGTTTCCTCGCTATAGTGAGGGGAAAAGTTTTGTGTTACACACGGGTGCAAATGTATTTTACTTCTCGTATCTTATAACACTCGCTGCGCTCAGGATTCTATTTTAGAACCACTCGCTTCGCTCGTGGTTCAACTATAGAATCCTTTCGCTTGCTCGTGTTTCAATTTCATACTCGCGGGTAAAATACAACTTTGCACCCTTGTATAACAAATAACTATTAAGTTTTTAAGCCGTGTGGTGACTCTGGTGACGGCAGTAAGAATACATTTGTCACTACCCCAACTCCTCCTGCGGGTGTCGTAAGAGTCGACTAAGGGATTGAAGTGTCACTGACCATTCTACAAGATTGATGATGGGCAGCAGCGTCATCATAGTGGACACATTACTGCGATCGCCAATCCGCTTGCTCAGCGTGGCGATTATGGGCATTTACCTCCTAATGCGACTATACGCAAAGTTAATAGGAGAGGCCTACGTCCAGCAGTGGACTAATATAGGCTGACGATGATGGTGGACAGTTTATGAATGAATTCATTCATAAATCGTCCATTCAATTCTGAACGCCACTGTACAAACTGCAAACTGTATTGAAGAAATTTGCGAATTTCGAGCGCCGTCCCGACTGGGCTGTGCCGAGTTGCCGATGATTTCCGGAATTAACCGAATCGATACAAAGCGGTCGAAGCGGCTGCCACCGGCGCGGCTCGCTGTGTCGCTGTATTATTTTTTTAATTGCATAATTATACAATTTAAACTGTAGATAAAGTAAATAAAATTATAAATAGTAAATAAAATGCGCGTGTGAAAACGAATGAGCCAATTGCATTTTTAAATTACATTATTTTCCATACTAAGTAGTGCACCACCGGTTCTCGAAGTCAGTAGCCGCCACTGATCTACATGTCATGAAGCCTAACCGGTAACCCACTCTCGGCCAAGCTTCAAGCTAGCGCACACATTACTCTGGGCCACCAGTGCCACCACTGTCAAAAACGGAACCCTTATAGATTCGTCATGTCCGTCTATCTGTCCGTTACAGCCGATTTACTCGGATTTAATAAGGATATGTGTTGTATGGACCCCTACATAATTATGATGTATGATACTAAGAGTATATTGACAAAAATTGGGGTTGAGGCCCTCCATACATGTAATTGGGGGGAAAGAAATGTTTTTCGATGTAAATAAGCGTGCGGGCTATCAATACAATTTTCTAAAACACATTTCTATTTCAGCGAATCGTTTTCGAGATATCAACTTAAGTGTTATTTTGAGTATGTGCTTATATTGGAGACGCTGGTTGAAATATTTGTTGCTACGGAAACCATCGTGCGCGAGTCTGACTCGCAAGTGACCGGTTTTTTTTTTAAATATAATGGGTCACAGCCTGGCGCAAACACTATCGACTGCCGCCAATGATGCATTCCAGACGGATAGTTCAATTTAAGATTCTAATAAATCAACCTTTTCCATATAATATAATATTTTAGCCTATATAATGTCCCACTGCTGGGCACAGGCCTCCTCTCATATATGAGAGGGACTGGGCTATAGTCCCCACGCTGGCCCTAAGCGGGTTGGGAACTTCACATACACCTTTGAATTTCTTCGCGGATGTATGCAGGTTTCCTCACGATGTTTTCGTTCACCGAAGGAAAACTTTTCCATATTTAACATAAAATTGTTTATGTTACGGCGATATGCTTAGTTCTATAGAAATCATACCTCTCATACAATCATTTGTGTTATTCGATAATCACAAAGTCTTCTAGTTCCTTGATTGTCTTATCTTTTGAGTAATTGCTATGGCTTCGTGGTCTGCGGGCGACCTCTGTAATAGCACTTACAGTGTTATCCCTTATTGGCATGGATATGTGTAAATATTAATGATTTCTAAAACACTACAAATTGCCCAATCAAAATACGCCACCATTAAAATTCTTTCAATCGCGAGACGGCGGCGCTGACCGCGCCCGCTTGGGTTGCTGAATTTGTAACTTAACATACAGCGTGCTTTATAATAAATATAATAATAATAATAATCTGGCCGCAGGGCAGCTTGTGGCGAGCTGTTGGGGAGTAACGACCCCACGGACCCGAGAGTTGGTCAGGGTCCCCGCCTCCGGCGTGTCTTCGTCGGTCGGAGTGGAACCCCAAGGGGACCCGTAGGACTCTCAGCTCTGGCTTGCCTTAACTGGCCGTCCAGAGAGGAGTCGTCAGAGCTATATGCTCCAGGGGTGGAAGTGTAAATTTGCGTAAGTCGCGAGTTGGTGCAGCGGCCGTCAAGCCACTGCGCAGAAAGCGGTGTACACCTCTCTACACTCCTGAGCCGCCTACACCGGTGTTGCCCCTGGCTGTCTCTTGTGACGGCATTTACGGGGGCCCATTTAGTCGGCGGCGAGTCACCGCCTGCCTCGATAGCAAAGAGAAATCATTGTTATGGCAGGTGTCCGGACCTCTTTTCTATAGTTCCATCTCTTATCCATCCAACCTTCATCACCATAACCCACTAGTCTTTTCCATATAATCTCCAATAGCCTCTATATGCCTGCTGGGACCGGTTCACGGATATCTATTTTTGTGCCCGTGAATGGGTTGCAGCAGGTGTAAAACACAGCAAATTTCTCCAAAGGGCCTCTACGTGTTGGATCTGTATCCCCGCGCAAGCCTATCAAAAGACCGGGATTTATAGGCCCGTGATCAAAGAGAGATACAAATAATAATCTGAAAATATGGCTCATTTTTTCATTCATTTGTATTAAACCGCTTGTATCATTCAGGAATCGAAACAGGAAAGAATAAAAATAAAAATTAATTCCTTTTTTTGTCAAAGATAAATTATCTCTAAGAGACATTACTTCTCTGTTACACAAAAAAAACTAGTTATTAAATGATCTATTCTAACTAACATTTTCTTCGGTACCGCGATAGTTAGTCATGTGGTGTAATCGTACGCAACTACGCAGTGGGTAAGTGTACCTAACCCAATCACATCAGACTGAAATGTATCGCGTACCTACTAACGGGTTGGCTTAAAGTAATGAGAATTTACATTTTTAATAAAATAAAAATAATAGCAAAAAGCTTTGGATTATCGACTTTATAATCACAAACTAGAGGATATGGACATAAGCTGCACAGCCTTTAATAATAACAAATGCCCGGTTTTCTTCTGTACCTAGCTTTCTCATGAACGTGCATAATACTTTGGACAACTTTCAAAAATACTCTCGTTCATTATTCCCGGAATTTCATTTGAAATATTAATCCATTCTTGAATCGAGTTCTCACATATCACTACATACATTCAAAGGTATTTAGAAATTAATAAGAATTGTTGTTTCCTGAAACTTAATAACATGTGGCGGGCTGGCAACATTTAGTAGCTTTTCCACGGCCACCTAAAATGAGTGAAAACCGACATTGCATACAGATTTACCGAAACATGCCTATATTAAAACGTCCGTAAAACTCGATTCGTAGGAGATTTTAATTGCCTACTATGTGAATTGATATTGTAAAGGATGACTTTTGTTTGATCCAAATGTAATTTACCAAAATAATTAAAACTAGTTATAAAAAGACACTTCCGAAAATGTACTTAAATGTTGTCCAAAGCATGACGTGCAGGGTTAGAAGACAGTTAGGTACATAAATCAGAGGTGGGAACTTCATATGCTGTGTTAATTTATTTTTAACCGACTTCAAAAAGGAGGAGGTTTACAATTCGTCGAAATCTTTTTTTTTTTTTTATGTATGTTCCCCGATTACTCGAAGACGCGTGGACCGATTTGAAATATTATTTTTTTGTTTGAAAGGGTATACCTTCTAGTTGGTCCCATTGTCACCGAATCCAGATCTGATGATGGGATCCTGGAGAAATCGAGGGAACTCTTCAAATTTTGTAGGCACACATGACATTTTTCATTTATTTTCGAAGACTAATCAAGTATTTGCATCTAGTCATGAACATCTTAAGTTGGTGATCTGATGATGGAAGGTACAACTCTTTAGCAATTAGGAGTTGGGGGATATTTCTTTAAGTATAACATATTTCGTGTACTTTGGATGCTATTTGAGTATTTGCCTTTAGGTGGTCATCCTTTCATGTTGGTGAGCTGATGATGTAAGGTACAACTCCTTGGAGATTAGGAGTTGGGGGATAATTCTTTAAATATAACATATTTCATATATTTTGGAGGCTATTCGAGTATTTGCCTTTAGGTGGTCATAGTCTCATGTTGGTGAGCTAATGATGAAAGAAATAACTTCTTAACGATTAGGGGTTGGAGGATCATTCTTTGTATATAACAAATGTCATACATTTTCGAGATCTATTCAAGTGTTTGCTTAGTAGTTATGACATGTCGGTTAGCGGTTAGTGATTCTTTGAATAATATTGGCATGCTAAGTCTGTTACCTTTGAAATTGTTTTTGTATTCATATAAGTTCGCCAGTTCAGGTTTTATGGCCTACTACAGTGCAGTACATTCTAATTATAAGTATTTAGAGCATACTGAATAACGATTTTATATTTACACTACTAAAAAGCAAAAAATAAAATATTTTAAAAATAAAAATAAAACCGCCTTCAAAAATTCGCCCGAACTAAAAAGTTAAAAATAATACCCTACAGATTTCTTAGAAGTCGGTGCCAAGCCAAATATGTTCACTTTGCGAGTACTTATATGTATTTGATAGAGCTTTGTAACTTACTGTCACTCCGGTTATGCTTTCATGAAAATGACTGAGGCAGACCATTCTGTTGATAAAAGCGTAATCGGAGTGACAGTAAGTTACAAAGCTCTATCTAATATATACCTATGAACGTATTCGGCTTGGCACCGACTTCTAAGAAATCTGTAGGGTACCTAGCCATAATGTTTTATTTCAATGAATAGGGTAAAAGGTTTAAAGGTTTGGGTAGGAAATCCTAAGAAGTAGGAACCAAAATTATTTTTAACTTTTTAGTTCGGGCGAATTTTTGAAGGCGGTTTTATTTTTATTTTTAAAATATTTTATTATATAATGTGTAATATACTCTACTTTATGATTACAAATCCAATAAACCAATAGCTTTTGCCTATATTTATACGTTTTGAAATATAAAAATTCTCACTACTTTAAGCCAATGTTAATTACTGCTAAAGTTTACCCCAAGTGATTATATTTATATCAGTTAAATTAATTAATGTTACTACGTTCCATCCCCATCATTCCGACGTTTCGAACACTTTACAGGGTTCGTGGTCTGAATGGTCAGGCTAGTTCATTCATTTTCCGATTTGGTCCATTTGGTTCTTTTGACATAGATTCGCCATTAGAAATTGGAAGCCTTCCTGAATTCCGACACAAGAGACCTTATGCACCATAGTAACTTTAAAATAATATTTTAAAAGCTGGGCTCACAGTTCTCTATAAACTTTTGAATACCTAGTGATTTGCATTCATGAAATAATTTATTTCATAGATACAGTAAACACACAAAAAAAAAAAACGATATTTTCATGTTTCACTGTTACACGGTAAGCTGTACAAATGCTTGTGTTGTTCGGATACTAGGCGACGACAAGTACAATAGATTGATACCAATAAATACTTATGTAGAAGACGTTCCATGATCATAACAAATATTTGTGATAAGCTCACAAATCGTCCAGTATCGTAGGCAGGGCAGGCTCACTACCAGGGGCCTATTTCTCAAAAGCTTGTAACTTGTAATACAAGCGGAAGTCCTTATCTAATTAATAGTGTTAAAAAGTGACTTCCACTTGTATTACAAGTTACAAGCTTTTGAGAAACGGGTCGCAGCAGAGGGGCTACGGATTCTGACTAATATCGATTTGTAAACAATATGTTTTATTTTTTCCAGTAGATGGCTCTTCTGTCCTTCCCGCTGACCACTGCACCACTGTCGTAGCGGTACCATCATCATCATATCAGCCGAAAGACGTCCACTGCGGAACATAGGCCTTCCCCAAAGATTGCCACAATGACCGGTCCTGTGCCATCCCTCTTGGCAATTCCAATAAACACAGGTAACGATAATACTATGATTAATGACTTCTATCTTATTATTTGGGGCGCTTACGGTGGACCTATGGTATGATATGTAATATGTTTGAAAGTAAATGCTAACATAGATACTCAGTACGAAATCTACACCTGATAAATACCTAGTCTCATAATAAGATCGTACAAATACTCAAATACATATTATAAAACCAAGACCAAGTCACAAATATTTGTGATAAACACAAATAAATGCCTTCGCCTGGACTCGAACCTGGAACCTCCAGCTAAGTATACTACCTCTACTACCGACTACTACCGACCGAGCTACGGAAGCCGTACTGGATGTTGTTGTTTCACCTGAGTGAGATAGGGCCCTAGAAATAAAGTGAGAGAGAGCGTGGTACAGTCGAGTGCATTAATATATAGACACATTTGTAAGGGATCAGTATGGAGAAGTGTATATATATTAATGCCCTTGACTGTACTCATTATTTTAATAAAATATTTAATATCATATTATTTCATAAACATTGCCAGGAGCCTTGATAGAATCGGTCAGTCAAACTTTAAGTAGAAATTAAAATTAAACAATTGGAATAAATTTGCAATATCAATAAAATTACAATTTATTTTCAGGTCAGCAAATGGATCAAATGAATCAATAAGATTGTGTTCCATCGTATTCGATGAAATGAAGTCGGACACTGTGACTACATTACTCCAGGAAACATGATAAGATCAATGGTTTCTTGGAGCTGACTGAGAAGACCAACCAATTAGCCGATCACGCTTTGGCTTTTATTATAAAAGGCGCAGTACACAAGTGGCAACAACCGACAGCGTTTTACTTCTCCGAAGGCACCGCCGAGGGGCCGCAGATGAAGCAAATAATTAAACAAATAGTAGCAGCTGTTTGTGACACGGGGCTCCAGCCTATCGCTTTGATAAGCGATCAGGGAATCTCATTCCAAAATGCTTTTAAAAGCCTTCAAGAGGACACTAGAAGATCGAAAATTATAGCCGGCGACGAGACGGGTAAGGTCTATAATATTAAAGAAGCTTTATGTTTTTCTATTATTTTATTATTAATAATTTAATAGTTCGAAATTCAATTCTGACAAACGATCATAATTATTTATGGACATGAAATAATAATAAATAAATATCGTGGGACATCTTACACAAATCAACCTAGTCCCACGGCAAGCTCAATTAAGGCTTGTGATGCAAGCAAGAAAACAATTGTTTAAATTCGATAATATAAAAATTGCCATGTATTTTCGTGTATTGTCGTTTTTAAAGTACAACTTCGTATCATTGGTTTTTGTTATCGTAGTAGGTTTGAAGATACTCATTTATTTGTTTATTAGGGCGAGTAATTTGAATTTGTATACTTTCCAAATTACATTTTTATTTTTATTTCCAGATGACGCAATACATCTGAACAACCAGTGCCTCAGTGTGGTGTACGACCCGCCACATTTAATAAAGGCCAAATTTAATTTTGGCTAAAAATATAGTACTGAATGGCAAAACATGCAAGTGGCAGGACTTGGTGGATGTGTACCGCACCGACTGCGGCCACCTGCTGCCCAAGCTCAACGATGACCACATACTCCCGGGCAAAATTAAAAAGATGAAGGTAAATATTTTATGTTTTATATACCTACATGTAACTAGGTAGAAATAAATAAATAAATATCTTGGGACATCTTACACAAATCGACCTAGTCCCACGGTAAGCTCAATTAAGGCTTGTGATGTGGGTACCAGGCGACGATATATACAGTATGTATTTGATCGTAAAGCAAAGAAAGAAACACATTAATTTTTAGATCATACTAAACAACTTTTACTATGGGGCCAAACCCGAATTCACGAAAAAAATTTGGACATTTTCATACATTTTGATTGCGTGATCATGAACACGTTGTATGGGAGAGTAATTTTTTTTTTCACGAATTCGAGTTTGGCCCCATAGTAAAAGTTGTTTAGTATGATCTAAATATTAATGTGTTTCTTTCTTTGCTTTACGATCAAATACATACTGTATAATATACATAGATACTTAAATACATACACAGCCATGACCAAGGAACAAATATTTGTGATAAATAAATACACAAATAATGCCCTCGCCGGGATTCGAACCCGGAACCTCCAGCTTTGTAGGCAGGGTCACTACCAACTAGGCTACGGAGGCTGACAAAGAAAGAAATATAGATTTATATAAAATCTTACACATTTTAAGCTAATTACCTATATAGTGTAAGTTAAAAGATTGGCCAGCAATAACATGACAAGATCCTAGGCATTTAGAGAATGATTGACAAACATCGTGATAAAGTATAGTTAATTCTTAACGTTAATTAGAAAAGATATGCATTATAAGATTTGAGTATGTGCAAGTACAAATTAAGGGGTTTTGTTACATTGACAACATTTATTATTGAATTAATTTCATATTGTCTTTTCCTTTCAAGTTGCGTCGCTTGATACTAGGATCGATTTTGATTTAAGAATCATAGTAATGTAGTTCCCTTTTTATGACCAGACAAAAAACGTGCAAATAACGAGGATCCTCAAATATAATTTTATTTAATGAAGATTAATCAGTGCTGTTGTTTCAGGTCAAAAACTGTGGGCGTATTTAGCAAAAGCATGGCTGCCGCTTTATCCTACACAACGTCATTTTGTAAGTTTTTTTTTTACATGTTTAATTTCTACAGTATTGTTCGAAGGTCTAAGATTCATAGCTTCCTACACAAAAACGTCCTGGCAACAAAGAGTTATTTTCATACGTCGAACTCCAGCGGGCATTTTCGGGGCATGTGTAAGGTTTGTAAATCAATCAATTCACTTTCGAGTATTTGTTACCGACTATTTATAATGTAAAATTCCAAATATCATAGCAACGAAATGCGTTATTTATCAATGTAATTGGACAACGCATAAGTCAAAATGCCGAACAATTTCGTTTGGCTTTACCCGTCACTCAAGACAATTGCAGCTGTGAGAAAGGAACAAAATACAAAGAACTGGGCATTTCAAATTATATGAACACGGCTCTAAGGCTGTGTATTAGTAAGGTATTTTTTATATACTTTAAATTTAAAATAAAAATAATGTTGAATAGTCTGGGTTATCTTTGATTTAATTTACGTTACATATACGATTTTAAGCTAACATGGTTATTTACATTATAACTACACACACAAATTATAAATACACATGGTAAATATCCCGTAACAGACTCTTGTTATAATTTTAATTTACATTCATGGTGTATTCAGTATTTGTAAACGTTTATAAATAACGCAGTTAGTTGCTATGATATTTGGAATTTTACATTATAAATAGTCGGTAAATATTAACCACCAAGGTAATACTACCTACCAAATACTAAGTATAAATACTCTGAAGTGAATTAATTGATTTGCAAACCATACAGTGCCCCGAAAATGCCCGCTGGAGTCCGACGTATGGTTATTTTGAAAGCACAGTGTTTTATGTACCAGTTTCGTTGTGCCAGACAATCTTTTACTCAGGCGTACTTTCTCTAGAAAGTATCATATTTTCTTAGATTTTGAATGAACACTGATGAAAATATAATAATATAACAAAGTAACGTAAATAAACAAAAGAAAAAAGATTCATTGAGTGATGGATTAGTAAGTAATATGAATATATCGCGCTGTACAATGTATCTAGAAAGACAATATGTCTAATAATAATTCTACACCGTGCCAGTTTTTAACTATTAGCAATTGACATTTAAGTACATTCGTTTATCTATAAGTAAGGGAAGCTAGAGTGTCAAATTTACGGAAGACTCTTAACAGTAGAAAATGTGTTGTATAAGCGAAGAGGGTGGAATACTTTACTAATAATATTCGTAATATTTCCCAGCGCACTATGCGGACAGCACGCCGGTGAGCGACACGTTGGCCAACACGGCGGAGCTGGTGACTTTCCTCGATGACCTGTTCGACAGCGTCGACGGCGCCAGAACGAACAATAAGCATACTAAAGGCAAAAAACTGCGAGCATACACCGCGGGGTGGGTCACAAGAAAAGTACAAAAAAATGAATTGTAAAGAATGCGAAAAAGACTTAACCTCAGAGGAGTCAAGTCTCCATTAATGGATTTCGTAAAGGGAATACAATGTTTTAACAAAAAAAATTAACTATACCTCGGCACATGCTGTGAGGGCATGTGGAAACATTGTCAGAGTCAAATGAATATTTGGAACAACATGAAAATAATATAAAAAAGCAAATTAATGATAAAATTGTGTCCAAATATTCATTTGACTTTATTAATTGCGAAATACAACGGGATGTGGTTAGGTAGTCATTCATTTCCGTGTCCGTGAACCTATGCATTTTCAATTGGTGCATTATAATCAATAAAATATTTCTAGATTGAATATAAGAAATTTGCCTCGCATGCATGCGCAGGCCTATGTATAATAAATTTAAAAAACGATTGAAAAATAGATCTCTTTATAAATATTTGGTTGTTTTAATTTTTAGGTTATTCCAGTTTATCTAGAAACATCTATTCCTATTACAATTTGCATTTCCACTACCTTGGGGTGATATTGAATACGAATATTCCCGGGATTTGTAACATTTGAATTCAAATTCTCCCGCCTCTTACAAGTAAAGAAATTAAAAAAAAACAAACGTCACTATCGATATGGCCATCAAGGCCGGACCACAGATTGTTAATGTCTAAACCGTCTGTACGTGAGATGGTCGTCTGATACGTAGTATCTTCTTAGTAGTCTGTGATTTTTACTAATACCGTTTTTTACTCATAACCATCATTACTCCGAAAATTTTTTCTCATACTTTTTTTCTTACTAAAAATTATACTTCTACCTACAATGTTCATAACGATTTTTATTTCGAAATTTTATCCTCCTAAAGTTGTCAAGTAGATTAATCTATACTCATAAAGTTATTTCAAATAAATTGTTTATTTATAAACATTTTCCCATTAGGTTCACTCTGTTGTGGTATAATTTTTTTATGAATAACATAAACTATGTAGTCATAATGGGCATTGTGCAGAAACTGTTGTGACATACTCAACTTTAGCATATTTCTTTGTGGCAGATTTCGAGTTGTTCGAATATTATTCGAGCATAATTTCGATGCTCCTATTTATGATGAGGCATAATCTGGATGTGCATAAAAAGTATCGGCATAGTTTGTTTTAGCATAACAGAGAAGGCATAATTACAACCTCTCAATGTAATCGAGGTAGTAGTAATATTCTATACGTTACTTACTGTGTTACTGAGCTGAGTACTTTCTAGGTTGCTAAAAAAAATAACCTCGAAGACTAAGGCGGGAGCAAAGCTCCCGCCTTAGTCTTCTAACCTAACCTATCCGAGTCGGATCTGCCCCGGAAGGTTTTGTTCGCTCGCTTCGCTCGCTCACTGCAGAAATTTTCACCCTCACAGCAAATTCTGCCTGACAAAAAAGGCAAGTTTCGATGTGGCTACATGCCCAAATCTAATTTCTGTCTAATGTCTTATAACACTCGGCGTAATTAATGATATGCCAAGATAGTTTCGGACAAAATAATATTCGAAATATTGTTATTTAAGCCAAGTGATGTTTCTGTCTCATTAAGTTGATGCCAAAATAGATTATACCAAGTCTGTTATGTCCTAAGCGTTTCGGACAAAAAAAGTTTAGAGGAAACCCGTTTAGTACAGTACCTACTCTGCCACAACCTTATTTGTGCAGGTAGCTTAGTTTACAGTAATAGTACGATTTATATTTAATTAAACAAAAATAATTCATACATAAAACCAGTACAGATAAAAATAAACACCTATAACATTAGAATATATAGCATATCGGGAACTCTAATGACAGCCGAGCTAAGAGGGGTAGGATTTTAGTTATCTGCCTCCTAGCTACTTGTTACTCGTTACTCACAG
The DNA here is from genome assembly GCA_025490895.1 of Thaumatotibia leucotreta. Lineage (NCBI taxonomy): Eukaryota > Metazoa > Arthropoda > Insecta > Lepidoptera > Tortricidae > Thaumatotibia > Thaumatotibia leucotreta. Next base: position 22,600 of record JALPQI010013590.1, on the reverse strand, counting down.
TACTCAGAATCTTGTATCTACGCATCTACGCAGTAGTAGAAAACGAATGGAGAGTTCTAAGCTTGCGTCCATGCATAGATGCATACCCCATAGAAATAAATTCCTTCGTAAGAATGTAAACCCTTCACATAATAAGACAAGAGTGAATCGTTCTATGTCTAACACGGGAATGAATTGAAGAACACTGCAGTAGTGACCTTTTATACTGTCAGGTCACCAGCCACCTGTTCATAGGTTGGTATCATCTACCTGCAAACCTGCATGGACCAAGCAAAGACCACTCCAAGCAAAACATTGCTTATCGTTTTCTAGATTTAGTAACTCATATCTCCGACACGGCCATACTGACAAGACAAGCGTCCTCGCTTGTATCTGAAACAAACACGTACATCAGTAATCTTTGTCACCACTCGGTTACTCCTGACCAAATTATCTGTCTACGTAAAATCAACTCAACTCAAGGAAAATAATTTTATTCTTTGCCACTGAATTTAGGATTACTTAAAGTCAATTCATTACCACCAATTTAAATGCAAGACCAGACAAGTACCACCTGGCTTTCATAGCCACCTTTTAAGTAAAACACATGACGGCAAACTTTCGGAAGCAGGTCTCTCATTCGTGGCCTATTGGTTATCACATAACCACACTACGCGCATCCCCAAGGGATCGCCGAGTCAACCCTATGACTCTACGGTCTCTACAAGACCCGACCTCCGCCAGAGCTTATCGCGCACCGCGTACCCACGGACTACTCAAAGGTAGACACCGACTTCTAACGGGCTACGGCTACGATCAAGCCTCTGGTACGGTCGACCAACCGAACTGAGAACCTCATCCTTCATACCACAACAATCTTCATCTACTTCAATTGGTACTTGCCTTTCTAGCATTTTAATTAACAACAAAATGTTATCTGTATTCAATCATCATGAACTTCAATTTGTTAGACAATTTTGATAGTGCCACCAGCTCAGTTTTAGTTACCAGTAAAATCAAAATTATGGAACCCAAGTCACGTTTATGTCCATCGTAAACTCACATTGTGACATAGTCACTTCATCCCGTTTAACAACAATAACTTTTTTTTTTTGTGGCATTACCAAAATGATAAGTCAAAATGATCTCAATTAATGAATGATTCAAATGAGTCAACCTCACGACTCAAACAAAAACGTAAATTACTCAACCAGGTTACACCATAACCACCAGATTTCATTTTTGTCCATCGGATTGTTAGGATCCAATAACCTATCAGAAGTTAGAACCATCTCAGCCGCGTAAGTGCTACTCCTCGCAAAGAGTATACTGCACATAAAAAGCAGTCCACGTGCACATTTTACATGCTTCGGAACTTCTGTTGCGATTATTAGATCACGCTCAATCCCTCGGACTTGCTCTCGGTCCATTGAAAGCTCACATGAGTGATGATTTGAATTCATTAAATTTAAAAATTATTTAGGTACTCGTTTAACCAACCCAGGGAATTAAAATCAACTTCATTAACATTCGAATAGACTAGTCAGTCTATGTACTTACTACTTTACTAGCCAGTAACAGACATAGTTCAACAATAGTCAAATGAAACACTTCAACAAACCAACAAATGGGTTACAGTACTCTAAAGTTGGTCTACCTCCATCCGGTAACCAAAACCACAGTTGCTTCCATCCAGCAACAACAAAATTGGTCTACCTCCATCCGGTAACCAAACCAAAAACACATCGACCGATTACACCATCAAACCAAACGCATGCCACCCACAATCGTGGCCGCACGGAGACGGAAAAATAGATCCGATTTTACACCTACGATTACGAATGATAAAATGGTGTATGCAGTCTGAGAAAAGGTAACCAAACTGAATGTAAAATGTTTCATTCTACGATTGCAAACTAAATGACCAATTCCAATAATTATAATCCACAACTTTAATTAAACTAAAGTAGTCAAATTGAAACTATGGACAGCCCGAATAATGAGAAATGACTATCACCACCATCATCATCATGACCACTAACATGATCATCACCATAACCACCATCATGATCATCACCACGATCACCACAATGATCACCATCATGACCACCACCATGACCATCATCATGACCACCATCATTACCACCATCATGACCATCATCATGACCACCATCATGACCATCATCATCACCCTTCAGAAATTATTATAACCGATCTCAATGCGTTTAATAAAACTTGTTTATTTTAAACTTGCGTAACTGTAACATTGATGCCTAATTTAGTTTCAATTTTGCATTTCTTCCTCAATTTTTTTTTTTCAACTCTATAGAATCGAAAGGGAATAAACCCTCGATGGCTACAACAACATTAGTTTCACCAATTAGCTCAGACCTCAAATAGCCCAACAAAAATGTGAACTGCTCAGCGGATTAACAACGTGTCCACACCACATGCTGCACCACGTGTTCACGGTAGGCAGTAGCGACACCTGCTACGCCACCGGGCATGACATCAACAACTTGCAGGCCGGCAGCTCGTTCTGACTCACCATGTTGAACTGTAATCATCAAATTGTACGATATCATTTTTATCACAAAAACAAAGTAAAGTCGAAGCCGACTGATTTCCTTTTTTTTTTCAAGTAGACTAGCAATAAGCAGTTTTGAACAGATGTTGAGATAATTGGAATGCTAGACCTAATCATAACACTAAGTACCCAAAGTTTGAGGTTAGACACTGACCTCATCTTATACTCGACATCAAAATAAGATTGTGCTTCACTTTACTATAATCAAATTAATCTCGCTAATAATAAAACGTATTAAGAACACAAAAACTTAACGTTACAAACAGAAATGTCAACCGTTAGTTCTTTAAACTACTGCTTCTAATTTTTCATTAAAACAATTGGAAAGAAACCTGTCCTTTAATTTCCGTTGCTCCAAAATAACCATAGAGTTGGCGTCTTCAATTCTTAATTTCTTGGACATAGGTATCGCAAGAAATTGCGCTCGTTTCATCGTCACAGCATATTCATCATGGATGAAACTGTAGACTACTATGACAGTGAGCTTGTTGATCTTGAAGTTGAACATCTGTAACGGTAATTTCACACGCATAGAAAACTTTTAACACAAGGCATGGATTGAAAATGTTTATCACTATCACAAATTAATTTTTGGTAGACTCGAAAACAAAACAAAACAAAGGGCTACCTGCCCATATTTTGGTACTGCTAGTATTTCACAACTAAGTAAGTAATAAGTATGGGTCATATACTTTGAAATCACTAGAATTACTGTTTTTATTTTATTTTTCCAATAGGGTAGGATACCTACCCACACGTTTTCTTAGAACAGTAATCACAAAAAAAGAACAAAGCAGTTTTCTAAATCACGACTCAAATCAAACTTAACTGCAAACATAGTGAACAATCATTACCTTACCAACTGTTGTCGATTTTAAACCTTACCGTTTACATGTCAAAGTCAAAGTCAAATAATTCTTTATTCAAATTGGAATAGCAACAAACTCTTTTGAATCGTCTAGATATGAAAACTACTTCCGGTTCGAACCCTACACCGCTGACCCAAGAAGAACCGGTAAGAAACTTGGCGGGAATTATTTTTTCAAACAATGATGGTACATCTTACAACTAACATGCATTAAAAAAAATACATAAAATTGATTTTAAATAAACAGAAATATAATAATAATAACAAGAGATGTAAAGTCTCTAAAAGTCACAACATTTATAAGTAATAATTTATAGAGAAGTAAGGTTTCTCTCCGAATAGGTATATAATAATAACATTATATAATGCACGTTTGGAGATGTATAGGGTCTCCAAGCGTAAATTATCGTAATTGAATGTCATGACTTTAACAAACTAATAATTAAATCCTAAATTACTCCCACGGTGTTTCATCATTCATGTAGTCTTGTGTACTATAATAAGCTTTAGATATAAGTTTACGCTTTACAAAATGCTTAAATTTGTTGACTGAAAATTCAGTAACATTTACTGGAAGTTTATTATAAAATCTTACACAATTACCCATGAATGATTTCCTAATTTTATGGAGCCGAGTGGCGGGTACTGCGAGCTTATGTTTGTTTCTAGTATTAATATTATGTATGTCACAGTTTTTCCTAAAATTCATAATATTTTTATGTACATACATAATATTCTCATAGATGTATTGAGAATACAATGTCATTATATTAATAACCTTAAACTTATCTCTAAGTGAGTCTCTAGGGCTCATTTTATATATCGCTCGAATAGCCCTCTTCTGCAGAACAAAGATAGTGTTAGTCTCTGAATTGGCAGCACTGCCCCATAATAAAATGCCATACGACATAATGCTATGAAAATAACTAAAATATACTAACCGAGCTGTATCAACGTCAGTTAATTGACGGATCTTGCTCACTGCAAAAGCTGCAGAACTCAGTTTATTCGAGAGATTAGATATGTGAGGACCCCACTGAAGCTTAGAGTCTAGTGTTATACCAAGAAAGACTGTACTTTCAACTATTTCCAATTCCTCACCTTTCACAAATATACTAGCCTGTTGATGTTTTACGTTACTTGTAACAAATTTAATACATTTAGTTTTTTTCTCATTCAACATTAAGTTATTCATATTAAACCAGTTTACTACTTTCGAAATAGCATTGTTTACATCATTCCAAGCTTGTTGCTGTCGTTTGACTTTAAAAATAAGTGAGGTGTCGTCAGCAAACAATACTATGTCATGGTGGGTCTCTATGAGATGTGGCAAGTCATTTATGTAGATAAGGAAAAGGAAAGGCCCCAATATAGATCCCTGTGGTACACCCGTGGAGATCAATGACCCCGGTGATCGCTGTCCATTCACATCAACCCTTTGTATTCTACCGCGTAAATAAGATTCCAGTAAATTTAACGCTGATCCTTTAACTCCATAATGGTCTAGCTTCCTGATCAATGTTTCATGACAAACGCAGTCGAAGGCCTTGGACAAATCACAGAAGATACCTAAAGCATCTCGTGATTCCTCCCAGGCATCAAATATTTGTTTAATTAATTCGACACCAGCGTCGGATGTTGAGCGCCCCCGAGTAAAACCAAATTGCTTGTTATGCATTAAATTGTTTACGTTAAAGTGCTTAGTTAATTGCGATAAAACTATTTTTTCAAAGATTTTGCTGAACGTTGGTAGCACAGATATAGGTCTAAAATTAGTGGGGTCAGAAGTGCTACCGGATTTGAATAAAGGAGTTACTTTACTATGTTTCATAAGATCAGGAAACTCACCACAATCAACACATTGATTAAATATTACTACCAATTCAGGTGCTACGATTTCAATAAGGGATTTGACGACATGAACAGAGACTCCCCAGAGGTCAGAAGTTTTTTTGACATTGATGGATTTAAATGCCTTTATTACATCTGAGATTTGAATATGTTCAAAATTAAAGGCGTTACTACACATAGGGACGTTATCTCTTAATAATATAGTGGCAGCCGAGGGTGATGAATTTAAATCCTTAGTTATGGGAGACTGGTATATCGGTGAAAAAGTGCTCAAATTCTGTTGCTACTTCTAAACTTGACTCTATAATATTGCCATTAATTTTTAATTTAGGATCTTGGAATCTGTGCTTTGATCGACCAGTCTCCGCATTAATCACTTTCCAGGTTGATTTAATGATGTCGGAACTATTTTTAATTTTTTGGGACAAATAATCGCGCTTAGCTTTATTACAATCAATCTTAAATTTCTTAGAATATTGTTTGACGTGTTCTTTAAATTCATCACTCGTATTAAACCGCCGTTCCTCATACAATGCATACAGTGCTCGTCTACGTTCGTACAAGTCCGCAGTTGCCCACTCACTAAAAGCAGATGCACCACCAACCACAATATTTTTGGAAGTGAATATTTTGTTGTAATGTTTCATAAAAATGTGAAAGAATGAATTATACATGTCATTGGAGTTAATGTTGGAAGACAGAGTAGGTAGCGTCTGCACTAAACTTTCTTTCATTCGTTCAACACGGCTTGTGGTTACTGGCACAAAAGTAATTTGTTTTCTAATGTTATTTTTCCTGATGGTCTCAAACGTTATTAATTGACCTAAATGATCTGACTCTAAATTACTGATTACTTTTTTATTAACAGGAAAAATATCAGTAAAAATGTTATCAATACAAGTCGCACTAGTTGCACTGATACGAGTAGGCTCCATAAAAATGTGGTTGAGTTTAGAAGACTTAAATAGATTCAACAATCTTGTACTTGTTGTTGAATTTTCTAAAAGGTTTACATTAAAGTCGCCGCATATAAGTAACTTCTTACCGCAAACTGATATTTTATGAAGCACAGATTCCATTACACTTTCAAATTGCTCAAAATTACTTAAAGGCGGCCTGTACACACATACAACAATAAATTTATCTAATTCAATAGCACTCAATTCTATAGTCCGTTCAACAGACAGAGAAACAATGTCCTTACGTTCCTTAAATTTTAATTGTTTATTTAAAATAATTAATGCCCCACCATGTATGGAACTAAGTCTGTTAAACGAACTAGCCACCTGGTGATTATTAAACTGAGGCACCACTTCATTACTTTTTAACCAATGTTCAGTTATACATAGAATATCAATATTAAATTCATTTAAAAAAAGTTCAATCTGCAAATCTTTTCCTCTAATACACTGAATATTTTGATGAACCAGGTGGATGAGTTTTCTATTATTATTATAATTTTCAATTAATTTATTAGAGACTAATTTGCCAGAGATATGGCACTCTTTTGTCTTATCATTTAATTTAAATTATTGGTTAAAATTGGAACCAATTCCGAGTTCATAATTGATTGCTCAATAGGAGCACAGTTATTTGCCAAATTTTTGGCAGATATATCAAAACAATAGGATAGCGACAGAGCTATTTGTCTCTTACAATAATTAGAAAGGTAAAACTTACCTTTAGTCATAGAAATAATAGGAAAATAATACTTATTCTTATTAACATAATTGTTAATGTCAATTAGCCTAAACTTATTACTATAATTATATGTACACAGCTTGTACATGGTCAGATTTAAATTATATCTAGTATCATTTTCTGTCTTTGACATTTCATTACAGTATGGAAATGTAAACATGATAATCTCTTTAACTTTAAGAGTATTTAATTCTTCAAAGAATTTCATTAGACTATTTTTGTTCAAAACTCCTCGGCTCCCTACAAGAATGAGCAGGGTACTTTGTAAATTTAAATTACTGTCATCTAAAATTTGACGCAAAATATCATTCAGAGAAGCTGAAGGCAAACAATTGTTGAAAATGCGGGGTCCCTTTAAATACTTGTTCAAAAATGAGCCCATGTTTCTTCCAAATTCATCACAATACATAACTACATTATGTTCATTATGTTCAGATATATGTAATTGTGTATTGTAGATAGAATTATTACTACTTACATCTAATGGTAAACTGGTACACAGATCAGGTTTAATTAAACTCATTGACAAGCGACCACTCTGTTGTTTACACAAACATGACTGACCGAGTGTGAATATCAAATCATTCATTGCCAAAGTATATTCATTTATCACTTTCTTGGAACTATTATTCAAACTTTCTAATGATTTTATTGAATCCTCTAAACTTTCAATTTTTGATTTTAGCAACTGTGTATCAGTTTCATATTGTAATTTACTACTTAATAATAGAGCAGAATATGCATTTAACCTATCCACTAAATTCACATTAATTTTGCAAAATTGCAATTTTTTGAAAAACAAATTATTTTGTTTTGTTAACTTATTATTTCTTTCTATTATTTTCTTAATCTTAATATATTTCTTTACTTTCTTACGACTACACTTCACTATCCTAGGAGTTGGGGAATCAGCTGCAGTAGTAGCAATTGACTTTGGGTCGGGCTCGACCAGTTCTTCGAACAGACTGTGTGTGTGGGCCGCTGAGATATTGTTCTGGGCCTCTTGTAGCACGTTGATTTGTTCATGGGCGTCATGCAGAGCTCTCTTCAATGAGCTGATATCATTCAAGGCTTGCTCATATGTAGCCGAGCACTCAGTAAACTTGTCCACTGTCTCTTGTAGCTGTACCCGCTGTGAGTTTACATCATTATATGCTATTTCTAGAGTACATAGCTCTTTCTTAAACTTATCTTTACTATCAAGGGCTGACAACAATTCCCTCTCACACTCTTCCCTTTCATTGAGCAATTGAGTATTCAACTCCTTGCAAGTTTTCAATTCAATCAAGGTAAGCTGGAGCTTGTCTAAAGTTTCCTGCTGGCGAGCTGCAGCGGCTGTGGCTCTGCGAGTCAGCATTATTAATATTTATTAGGAAAAAACAACTTGAAAGGAAAAACAAGACAAGGAATCGCCTACTCAAGCCGAGTGATAGCTACTTACAGTATACACATGAAATAATGACGTCTCACTTTGCCTTTATGAATTCGCAATGAAAGTTCTCTTATTTTACTAAATTAAAACGAAATTGGCGTAAATTACCGAGTAAAATAAAGAGATAAGACAAAAAACTAACACAAATTTCAAATTTATAACCTGTGACGGTTACAAATTCGAGTTAATGCAAGACACTAGCAAACGTCACTAAACCACTTCACTTTTTATATTTACATTAAATATACGACTTAAACTATTAAATTCACACTTAAAGGGCTTAATTTAACATTAATTATGATTAAATATGTAATAATTATAAGGGACCCGGCAAAATCAGCTGTTCATTCTTTGACAGCTCAGAGGCGTTTTTTTCATGTGATACAATACCAGTACTCACTGTTACGTGAGCCTTGAGTCTTCATCCCACTTGCTGATATCGGGAACTCTAATGACAGCCGAGCTAAGAGGGGTAGGATTTTAGTTATCTGCCTCCTAGCTACTTGTTACTCGTTACTCACAGTACTCAGAATTTTGTATCTACGCATCTACGCAGTAGTAGAAAACGAATGGAGAGTTCTAAGCTTGCGTCCATGCATAGATGCATACCCCATAGAAATAACTTCCTTCGTAAGAATGTAAACCCTTTACATAATAAGACAAGAGTGAATCGTTCTATATCTAACACGGGAATGAATTGATGAACACTGCAGTAGTGACCTTTTATACTGTCAGGTCACCAGCCACCTGTTCATAGGTTGGTATCATCTACCTGCAAACCTGCATGGACCAAGCAAAGACCACTCCAAGCAAAACATTGCTTATCGTTTTCTAGATTTAGTAACTCATATCTCCGACATAGCATAAAATAAGTATAGTGAAAAATTATATAAACATAAAAGTTAGTACTAAAAATATGTATGAAAAACAATATTATGAACATAAATAATTCTATGTGATGATGATTATGAACAAAGATTATTCTAAATACCGATCATTATGAAGTTAAATTGTATAAGAAAAATTTTCGGAGTTCCAATAATCTAAGTTGCAATTTTATAAATACTTTGGCGCACCCCAATTTCACGGTACACAAACAGATACGTCAAAGCACGTCAAAGAACGAAACTAATCTACTTATCTACTACTACATTTGTTCATAATAATTTTATTTTGTTACTTATGTACAATTATTTATATACACAAATTGGTACATATCTGATTTTTTTTATATAAGTATTTATTTAAGATATCTACTACATAAAAAAATCGACTTACAAGTAAATAATTTATTTTAACTGTCTGAGGTAGGTAATCTAAGCCCGGTTACATTGACATTAGTTTTTTGTTTTTTTTACGATGAAATGCCCAGATGTTGTCACTTTGCAAGTTACTTGCTTTTTAAAGCTGATTACGTCCGATATTTTGAAGTCCTACTCCTAAGTAGTTATGAAATGCCACAGCAAAACAATTTCAGTCATCGAACCAGCGACATGGTACTTCCTGGTCCAATTTGACAACATTTCATTGCAAGTTTGAATAAAATAATAAGTATGAATAAATAAGCTGCAGGTACGGTACGTTACATAATCTACAAGTTATATACTATGTATTAAAACAACTTATTAATTCGGTTGAATTTTTATATTCTAAATACAAGTGAAAAATAAATGTTAACGTTTTCCTCTGGATCGTTTATACACTACATACACAGGAAGCAAAATCATCAATTGGGAAGGAACTTGGGAAACGTAAACTCATGAGCTGTTGGCAACACAAACAATTTGATAAAGTTGGGCCACCGCACGATTACCATACCATACATCGCAGTCCCCTTAAGACTTGGACACACTTCCTTGCAGATCGCATTTACCTACAAAGGAATAAACAGGTAATATTCATATTTTGTGGAATAACTTATTTTGAGTTGTATTTTTTAAGTAGTTAATACAGGTATACGTAATGTGCATCGGTGTGAGACAATTTGAAAGGCTGGTCATGCCCACACTTGCCTCACTTGAACATCATTTATTTTGTTGTATTTAAACTTTCGCTTAATCACTAGTGTTAGTTATAAGAAAAGTGTATTAGAATTTAATTTAAAATATAACAAATATCTTGATTGATGTCACTCAGCGCCGGTGTTATTTTTGTTTAATTAGTAAATCATTTGAACCAATTTTTGGTACAAGTTAATCATCGTCTAAACACGGCGTTAGTGACATCATTCAACCATTCGTTCAGTTACAATTAGTCATTCGCAAAGGTTATATAAGCTTGGTTTTATTTAATTCTGTCTCTTTTGGCTGTTGAAATTTGAACAATAAACATCACTTGAATGCGTTCGTGCTTTTGAGTATTCGTCCAGTTTTTATCCTATTAATACTAGGTACCTACAGTATGTACCTCCTTTACTCTGCACGACATATTATATCACCTCTTTTTTTTAAATGATAATATATATCATTTATATGTACAAAAAGCACAATTATAAATGAAAAGACACAATCATTTTACAAAACATCAAATCTTATGTAAAAAAACGAATATTAACGAAATCTATGATAACGAATCAAATCTTCTTTTTCTTCTCAGCATATTTTACTCCACTGCAGGATGTATGCCTTTTGCAATTTTTTCTACCTCTTACGGTTTGCGGCGTCTCTCTTCCAGGTCGGCCTTGCCGTCTTTTTTATATCGTCCGACCATCTGGCAACTGGCCTGCCTACGCTTCGGCTTCCCATTCTTGGCCTCCACAAGAGGGCTCTAGTCGCCCACCACCGATCATCATTTCGGCACACATGTCCCGCCCATCTGAATTTCAGGCTGGCTACTCGTTCAATGATGTCTGTAACTCTCATGCGTTGCCTGATCTCTGCGTTCCGCACTCTATCTCTTAGAGAGATCCCGAGCATTGAGCGTTCCATCGCCCTTTGTGCGACTTTCAGCCGTTTCGCTCTATCGATGGTTAGCGTCCACTTCAAGTCAGTACTGGAAGGACACATTCATTATACACCCTCGTTTTCAGGTTTTGTGGGATATTCGACTTAAACACGTCCCTGAGCCTCCCAAAGCCTCCCCATCCCAGTTGGATGCACCTACTAATCTCTGTATCTAGAGAATCTGTCTCTAACCTGATCTTTTGCCCCAGATAGATGTACTCAATAACTTTTTCGATTGGGCTGCCCTGGGTTGAGATCGTTGCCGTATCTGATGGGCCCATCCACTTCGTCTTGTCGAAGTTCATCTTCAGGCCTACTTTTAGAGATGGGCTGAGGTCGTGAAGCATCTTTTCCAGCTGCTCCGGGGTCTCCGCGAGAAGCACAATGTCGTCCGCAAACCTCAAATGATTTAGGTGTCGGCCATCGATGTTCACTCCGATGTTTTCTCATTCTAGGGTCTTAAACATGTCTTCAAGCGCGCTCGTGAACAATTTTGGTGAGATGACGTCACCCTGCCGCACGCCTTTCTTAATGGGGACAGTTGTAGCAAATAATCTCCTTAAAGGCGTACTCGTAAATATGACGGTTACTTATACCTTATAGAAAAGTAGCACTCACAGCATTGCGTTTCTGCGGATAAGTAAATTTTCCAGTGCTAAGATTTCGCCCATAACGCCTCTAGTTATCGTGGGTTACAGCCTACCCAAACCCTCTTGACCCCCCTTTAAAACATATTTTATTGATACCTATTGAGTTACTCAAGTAAGTTTAGTACAGTTAACTTAGCGGCAGCAGTAGTAGGCTTATTAACTACCTGTTATTACACAAAAAAATCCTTATCACCGGTATTTACTTGACTGCTTCACTTCTTAAAATAGATAAATGCTTTAGTACCTTTTAAATGCGTAAACTGCAACAATTACGGTTAAGAGCAAAAACGTTCAAATAAATAAAATATGCAGCTTCGTGTGTCCCAAGGCTTGTGCCGAAGGGCCGGAACGGACCATTGGGCCCGTTTACTTACGGGCAAACTTAAATATAAATATCCCAATACTTTACGGGAAGAATTTTTAATTTAGCTCCCATGGGGTTTATTGTGTGATGACTTTGGAATTTAATGAGTTTGGGATACAGTTCGAGTGTACTAAATATTCGGAGCATACTATTTACGAAGATTTTCGGATTGCCTTTACCAGGAATAAAATTTAGGAACTACAGAGAGTAGATAGATGGACTTTATAATATTGATTTAAAATGAAAGTATAATGATTGTCACTCATATTTTAACGACAAATGGGACTTAATCGCGTAAACGTGCGTTAATACAGAACATCCTGACGTTACAACCGTGATCGTAGTCAGGCTCAACATCAGGATAATATCTAACGTAAGTTTAAGCGATTAAGTCCCATTTCTACCATAGTCTATGAACACCGAATCTTGGGCCATCGTCGTAAATGGATCATCTTTGTTGTGAGAGTGAATCCATTTTTGAACGCTGGGGATTGTACTAGGACAACCAGTAGAGACGCAACACTACAAGTAGGACCTGACTAGTAGGTATTCAAACTGTTAGTAGAAACTCGTAACTCGCGATTCTCGAAAAAGTCGTAATGTTATGACAAAAATTATATTGTTTTGTCGAACCTTAATTTTATTTATTTACACCTTTTTTTATTACAACTATGATTTAATTATACTCGTACATACAAAACCTTTTATTAACAACTCACTCTACCTTGTTATTGCATGTTGTTCATATTTTTATGGACATTTTTTATTGGCTTTGTATGGACATTTTTTCTTATTGTACTTACCTGGGTAAATCTCCGAGGAGCGTTTTAACCGCTCGGATTCGTCGTTGTCGTCCCGCGACTATTACCAAAACGGAAGACCAAGCAGCAACAACATCGATTACGCTAGACCAGTGTTTTTCAAACTGTGGGTCGCGACGAAGTTCAGCTCTAAGAGCAACTTATGACAGCCTGATTTGATTTTTCCTAACTTAAAAAGTCGGAGGTTTCTAAAATTAAATATTGTTAATAAAGACATAATTTAAGATAAATTGTATTATCTTATAATTCGGTGGGACAATTTAGTGTGAAGAATAAGCTTGCTTCATTTTGACTAATTTGTGAAACCGAGGTTCCTGTCGCGATACGCTGACAATTAAATCATTTTCTGAATTTAATATATTCCCTTTTTTTGTTTTTATGTCCATCATTGTTGAAAACGTCAGCTCGCATAAATATGAAGTAGCAAATGGGATCAAAACTTTAAGGGCCTCTTTTGCTAAATTTGTGTATTCTGTCATTCTTTCCAAAACGCACCAATTGTAATAGATACGAACTCCAACTTAAGCATTTTATCAGATGCAAGTTCCAAAAGTGTTTCTTTCACCGGGGCATTGGGATCAGCCAGCTCAACGGACTTATTCAAAAAAGGATTCAAAATCCAACTTTTTCCATCACCAATCAATGTTTTGTTTGAGAAATAACTTAAAGAGTTGGTTTTTTAAACTTTGCAAGCCCTCCACCATAACAGGAATATAAATTTCTATGTTCACGGAGTCTTGGATTATTTTAGCCATGCAAGGGAAAGAATCAAACTGCATACTACTACGCTCCCGTGATAATAAAAATAATGGGTAGTTTGATAAACAGAATCTACTTACCCATATAAATAAATATAGGGTGCGTTCTAAAACACATAATATGTAACTGAGCGAATGATAGAAAGGTGAGTTCCAACTTTGTTATACTTGTTATAGGATTTTACTACTTATAGATATTTGTCGTAGAAACGAGGTATGGGGGGTCGCGAAAAAAATTGAGTGGCTAAAAGGGCCGTGATACCAAAAAGTTTGAAAAACACTGCGCTAGACTACTTAGCTACTGGTATGTACTGAATTGTTTACATAAAAATATTAAAGTCATCTGTTATAATGTAACAATACTGACCGTGACAACAATGACGAAATAAAAACGCCGTAAAACATCGAATATTCGCCCACCTACACCAAGTTTTGAATTATTTCTTATGTAGGTACTGCCGTTGATACCCCAAAAAAAATAAAATAAAATAAAACAGCACCTGTATAATATATCTTGTCATCTCATTTAATAATATTTACTCCTATTTTTTTACATCAATACCTTGTCCTACCTGTCTATCGTTATCAAAAGTTTTACTGAGTTGCTAAAAGAGTTGGCTTTGTTCCGAAAATTCAAACTTCAATCTCTGAATGAGTTAAGAATTCAAAGCAACCATTCGGCAATGTTTCATAAGCCTTTAATAAATGTTCCGAAAAACCAATAACGAAATATCTGCGATGCTTAGCCGTATAATTAACAATCCCTTGAATTCCTGAAATCAGGTACAATCACTGAAAAATCTTTGAAAAGATACCGTTGGAAATTGCATCCCGGAAACTTTTAACTAATTAAGATACTCGGAAAACTATGTTTGTCTATACAACTAGTAAAATCCTTGTTTGACGAGAGTCCTTTTCCTTCGTGGCCAATAATGTAATTCCTATTGCCAGGAAACCCTCAATATTTTGCTTTTGGTAACTGTGGTTACCAGCTGCCACTCTTATTTTACATAGGAATAAAGCTCAACCGAAATTTCCAAGCAAATGAGTAGGGAATTTTTCATGGTCGATACAAGAATATAATGAATTTTAACAGAGTCAGGAGATGTTTTAATTGTATAGTGCTATTTTTAAATACGTAATTAAAAACACTCGCACAACATCTGTTTATAATTTTCCGGTTATAAAAAGACCCGGCGACCTACAGGCTACAGCGCATCATTATTTTTCTCTCACAACAAAATACCTCCAACAACGACTGTACCTATCTCATTTTAAAACTCGTGACATAACTCTCACAAAAGAGCTTCCTTGACATCGCTTATACGCAATCTCGAAGATAACTAGGTATTCCAAAACTCATTTCTGCCCATAAGCTGTTCCATATAGCAGCTACCATAAGCTGGCCATTAGCTTTTATGAACGGGGCGCGGCTTTTTGCAACAGGCATCTAGTTTTGCAGGTTTTATGGCATGTTCCAGTTCTGTGTTCCTATAATGTACCAAGTTTTGCAAGTAAAGAGTGCGTATACAGCGTGTATTTTTGTTATTACGTCATACTGTAACTAAACGTAGATTTTAGTGCTGTAAATCCGATATTGTAAGGTAATTTTAAGTTGGTACGGGTAATCACAAAACCGAAAAGATTTTTGCTGTCAATTTTGTCAAGCACAAATGTAGCAGTAATTTGCCGCATGAAAAAATCGGGTAGCTACCTTTTGAGCCGATGGTCGATGGAGCAGACGAGTCTTGGAGTGGAGACCGCGAACGACTCGCCCGGTGGGCCGCCCTCCCGCCAGATGGACCGACGATCTAAAGAAAGTGGCGGGAAGTGGTTGGATGCGGAGAGCTGAGGACCGAGTATGGTGGCGCGAATTGGGGAAGGCCTATGTCCAGCAGTGGACGACTATGGGCTGATGATGATCATTGACCTTTTAAGAACCTTATTTGCCACAACTGCCCGCAACTGCGACGCTGTGTCACTCTCACGAGCGAATCTTTTCGGTCAGAAGGCCTACCCGAAACCACGATCGACGTGTTGCCTCCCTGCCACATTTTACGTTCGAATTTACAAGTGCGCGAGAGAGGCAACACTTTGTGGTTCGCGGTACGTCGAAGACAAAATAAGGGGTATACAAAAACGTTCAAAAATATGTCCCAGTGCACTCTAATTCTGTGTAATAAGAACGTCGTAACATATTTATGAACGGATTCTTTCGATACTTATTTTTGCACTTGACTGTACCTACTGTTAGGGTAAAAACACCGCTTCATCACTAATACATAATTTATTAAATGGTTAACAAGGCAATCACACAGTAATTTTAAGATAGAGTAACCGCGACGCGCCATATCCGTGTAACGTCCGTTGACAGCTCGACCGACGCCGTAGTGAAGTGACATGCCGGTGGTACCGCTAGTGTTGTACCGGGCTAATTTCCTTACAGTTCGGCCATTCACTGACCAAACCTTCGGCCCGAAGGTCAATTCTTCAGGTCTTCACAGAAGCTCACCGTAGGCCGTTAACTTTCACAGCCCCAGCACCCAAATTGTGTGACTGAAGTCTCATAGGTTCAATACACTGCGAATTGAACAAATTCATTTTAAGCGTAACGCATACACAGGTCTTGAATGCCATGAATCTATAACATGTGCGACGTTCCGTCGTCCACGAACCGATTCGTCGATTTCGTTAGTGTCAAGCGTAACATGGACAGACAGACAAGATATGTTCAAATGACGATGTACCTTTTATCAACTGGGCTTATTATAATTGTGCTAATGTGGAGTGGCAAGAACCAACCCCCTTTTTTTTTTTTAATCTTTAGTATAGTCAGTATACAAATTTTAATACTTTCATTGAGCGATTCCAAGATTAAAGTGATATCATTTACTTGCATGATGTGCAATTAATGAAAACTCTTTTTCTTTTTTTTGACATTGAACTTGTAAATATATCGCCATTATGTATGAGACTATTATGCACTTAGGACAGCGCCATCTAGTAGCATTTTTTAAAGGATTAATGACATTAATAAAATAAATGTAACATCATGAAATCAGTCAAGTGTTATCTGGCTAATTGCGAATTTGTTTGATTATACACAGTACAGACAGACTTACGAGTAACATGATATCATTGATTTTTGAATAATCACACAATTACTGATGTACACATTCCTCGAATGATGAATGTTATAATGCCAATAAAGTAATGGAACAAGCTCACAGTTGTATCCGGCGACGTAGAGCGCCTTGGGATGACTGCTTGTGTCCGTACTAGTCACCGATGACTCGCGCAGAAGCGCGTACATAGCCGCTCCCGCGCCTGGGTTACGGCGAAGTCTGCCAGTGCGGTGAATTCGTCAACTAACGCGTTCCGGCAGCAATGCGTAAGACCCGCTGCGTGTACCTTACATATACTCAGCTAGACAAACAGACGCCCGTTTCCAGGCTTGCCCTGCTAAGGAAGGTTAAAACAACACGATATAAGGTCATAAAACATATGAATTAACTGCCAGATCGCAATGGAACCAGTATTTGATATAGACCGCCTCTCGGCGCCAGCCCAAATGTTTTATCCAGGACCGCCACTCAGGCGCCAGCCCACATGTATTATCCAGGACCGCCACTCAGGCGCCAGTCCACATGTATTATCCAGGACCGCCACTCAGGCGCCAGCCCACATGTATTATCCAGGACCGCCACTCAGGCGCCAGCCCACATGTATTATCCAGGACCGCCACTCAGGCGCCAGTCCACATGTATTATCCAGGACCGCCACTCAGGCGCCAGCCCACATGTATTATCCAGGACCGCCACTCAGGCGCCAGCCCACATGTATTATCCAGGACCGCCACTCAGGCGCCAGTCCACATGTATTATCCAGGACCGCCACTGGGGCGCCAGTCCACATGTATTATCCAGGACCGCCACTGGGGCGCCAGTCCACATGTATTATCCAGGACCGCCACTAAGGCGTCAGTCCACATGTATTATCCAGGACCGCCACTAAGGAGTCAGTCCACATGTATTATCCAGGACCGCCACTAAGGCGTCAGTCCACATGTATTATCCAGGACCGCCACTAAGGCGTCAGTCCACATGTATTATCCAGGACCGCCACTAAGGAGTCAGTCCACATGTATTATCCAGGACCGCCACTAAGGCGTCAGTCCACATGTATTATCCAGGACCGCCATGGAGGCGCCAGCCCACATGTATTATCTAGGACCGCCATGGAGGCGCCAGCCCACATGTATTATCTAGGACCGCCATGGAGGCGCCAGTCCAAACGTATTATCTAGGACCGCCATGGAGGCGCCAGCCCAAACGTATTATCTAGGACCGCCATGGAGGCGCCAGCCCAAATGTATTATCTACGACCGCCATGGAGGCGCCAGTCCAAATGTATTATCTAGGACCGCCAAGGAGGCGCCAGCCCAAACGTATTATCTAGGACCGCCATGGAGGCGCCAGCCCAAACGTATTATCTAGGACCGCCATGGAGGCGCCAGGCCAAATGTATTATCTAGGACCGCCAAGGAGGCGCCAGCCCAAACGTATTATCTAGGACCGCCATAGAGGCGCCAGCCCAAACGTATTATCTAGGACCGCCATAGAGGCGCCAGCCCTAACGTATTATCTAGGACCGCCATAGAGGCGCCAGCCCAAACGTATTATCTAGGACCGCCATAGAGACGCCAGCCCAGATGTTTTATATGACTAAAGAATCAGATCACAATTAATAGTTAAGCAACAATAGTTGGCAACAAAATATAAACGAGATCTCATACACCGTAACACCACCAAGTTCTTAATCGAGGAGTAACCTTACGGGGAATTACAATGTAATTTAATTTCACAGGCAGCCTAGGTCTCAACCAAGGAGCAAGTGTATAACTAGAATTGAGATCTAATTTGAATGATAGCAAGACTCTTCCGTAATAATATCAGCGGATAACATAACTCCGAACTCATACACCATCTAGCACTTAAGCTAGGAGCAAATAACCAACTGCCATAACGTCAATGTTAAAGTAACTCATAAGTTTGGATGTCTCCCTTCCGATTTATGGAGAAATAGCAGGTGTCAATAATGTAATAATGAGCCATTCAGAAAACGATAAAAGACACACTTTTAAATTTATAATAGTGGGCAACATCAGCACCAAACTATAAATTAGGATGGACGTGTTTCATTAACTCAGGTACCAATCTGAGTATTTGTGAACATATTCCTTTTATAGTGAACACTGTAATATGTCATATCATCAGCCTATCCCCGTACACTATGATGACGCTGCTGCCCAGCATGAATCTACTATCATGAATGGTCATATAACGCTGTATAACCAAAGCATTTTTCATTAGACAAAATTCATCAAACCTGCAAAAGATTGAGTCATTATCATTAAACCACAAGGCAAGAATCACCTCTTCCAATTAACTCAGTTCTTAATCTGAGAATTCTTGAACATCATCATTTCATAGTGAACATTGTACACTAAGAGCATTCATATAGGTACATGCTGGATTCAATAATTAAACCTGTGAAAAGAATTCTCTGCATGTCATCATATCATCGTAGTGTACTTTATAAGAAACAGGATTTGCTATGTAAACCACAACATTTCAGTAACTATATTCTGTAAGAGACACAAGTTCATAAAATGGTATATAACAATAACACCAGTCCATAAGTCCCATGATAATAATCATATGGAACTTGGCTGTTCACTTCCAAGCAGCTCCATAAAAGGTAAGCACATTGCAAAAATTCCTTAAATATGTTTTGTTGATTCAATAGATATAAATTTAAATAGTATTACCATTTATCAAGGTTTGCCACATTGAGGGTTCGTATTATTGAGGTTACCATGTATTTAAAGAAACTATATGTACTGCACAAATGTATCATACCCAACACAGCATCTCTGTAACTGGACAAATTATAAAGCACTGAACACATTTATTGTGTGCAATTGTCATATACATAAATGTATTGTTCATGATGCGTCTTGCATAATTGTAATACATATCAGTTATACCTTGAGGGTGAAATGAATATTAAATTGTTAAATAATAAAGTGGCCTCAACTGAACTTCTCATGTAACTGGCAACTTTAATCATTATGATGATGATGAATAACAGTGAATAGGTTAGAATCATTAAACATTTTAAATAAGCAATTTACCTTGTAGGTTAAGCATTCTTCCAACAGATCATTTTTCAACTTCCAATGTGAAACAAAAACCCCATAAGTCAATATGCCAACTGCACTTACCCAAATCTTAGATAAGTAAATATTATTGATATCATTTTATCCATTTCATTGTAAGTGATGTAGCAGTATAATACCTCAGACACTTCTGTGAAAGACTTGAAAGTTCAAGATAATCTAAGTTTATTTAAGTAGCTGTTCGAAAACATGCATCTGAAATATAAGGTTAAAACCAGATAGCGGATGACTTGATGAGCCAAGAAGGCATGTCACTGTTGTACCGTTGCATGACAATGTCTAACCAAAGTATTCATTGCATCAATCTCTGTATAACAAAGCTGATAATGGTGATGACTTTGTAGTAGGTATACTAAACATTTGCATTAGATGCCTGAATCAGGCATTCATATTTCACGCCTTACATTAAGTCCTACTTGTAATAGGTACTTGTATGTTTAAAATCCAAATAAGTATTTTCCCATACTAGAAACAACAATTAATAGGAATTCAATGTCTTATATGAGCACGAGTGTACTTATTGCAAAATGGTAGAATTTCATAATAAAAGAGTTATTACCATTTTGTTGACTTCAATGTTAATATTGCATGTAGGTGTAGTGGGAAGCTATACACCATATTGACAAATTAATGAGTTCTTAAGGTGAAGACCTATTTTTGTAGTAGACTGTACACAAATAGAATGCACAGTTCATAACCTGTACTGACTAATATATGGTCACATATTAAGAATAACAAGCATAGCATGTTTATGCTTATTTCATATCATTAGGTATGAAGTATTATGATAATTACTAAAAAGATGAGAGAGAGTATGATCATTTCATCAAATTCTTGTGAATGAACATGGCATAGGTTGTAACAAATTATGAATGTTGTTCACTTTGTACATTCCACAAAGATGTAGAAGATGATACCATGTTACTAAAATATCTTCTAAGTTATTTAAGTATCACAGACTATAGTTGGCCTGTTCCTAATTGAACGGCTTTGCTTTCATAGTATTCCACATTCATAGGTAAATAATAATTGAAATGTACCTAAGATAAAACTCACAAACCAAATCAATGCAATACACTTGTCCATACATACTGAACAATACAATTAGTATGAAACTGTCAAAATTATTCTATACAGTTTCCACTCTTTCTCTTCATGTAAACAAGGAACTTATTCAGGAGAAATGGTGACCAATCTGTCAATATGATACTAAACTTGACATATATTAAAATAAGTTAAGACTCACCGTTAAATGTACACTTTTTTTTTTTTATTCGGCTCTTACCTTGGGACTTCAATTAATTAAATCCAACTAAATAATGGGAT
This sequence comes from Thaumatotibia leucotreta, assembly GCA_025490895.1. Classification (NCBI taxonomy): domain Eukaryota; kingdom Metazoa; phylum Arthropoda; class Insecta; order Lepidoptera; family Tortricidae; genus Thaumatotibia; species Thaumatotibia leucotreta. Next base: position 1,080 of record JALPQI010013590.1, on the reverse strand, counting down.
TACTAAGTTCCAACATTTATGTATCATACAACAATCCACCTGTTATTCCATGGTACATTGCTTTGATTGTGTTATGCCTTATGCAGCACTGTTGCAGCTCTGGGTATACTATGGTATACTAGTACCATTAACTTGTAGTTTGTTCTTGGTCCACATAAATGTAATATTTAGTGCTTACTATAAATCTGAAAACATATCAAAACACACACCACACAACCGAGGCACTCTTTTAAGATTATCTTCAACCTGTGCATCGCGCACCGGTTTTTTTTTTATATTTCTTATCTGCCTCTTTGTAACAAGCTTACCGTGCGTAATATTTAGGAACTCTGTTAAGAGATGAATTCACATTAGCCACAGACCTACCACGATAAGTTACCATGACGACGAAGTTACCGGTTACCTTTACGCGAAGTACTTTGTATGATTGCGTCGTTTATTATAAATACTATAGCAATAATGCATTTAGTAGAATTGGTGCATTCACTCATTAGAATCAGGTGAATCCAAGTATTTCAATCACAACAATGGGACTCCGATACCAGCGGAATAGATTGTACCCATTTTGGTCAATTAAACTTTAGTAGGCGTATGATAATATCTCACTTCTGAAGCTGTTAGGGTAAAAACACCGCTTCATCACTAATACATAATTTATTAAATGGTTAACAAGGCAATCACACAGTAATTTTAAGATAGAGTAACCGCGACGCGCCATATCCGTGTAACGTCCGTTGACAGCTCGACCGACGCCGTAGTGAAGTGACATGCCGGTGGTACCGCTAGTGTTGTACCGGGCTAATTTCCTTACACTACACAAGTCTAATTTATCATAGAAAACATTTTTACACACAGATTATTAAGGGATTTACTAAATGTATTCGTTCTAAAGCTATCTGGGTACATAAGTCCAAACTTAAGATACATTTGCCTCATTCATCACTATACCTAGATATTTTTCTAGCACAATCGAGGGATTGACAAAATGAAACATCGACACGTCAAGGTTATCGATGAGTACACCCGTCTCATAAAGATGATAACTTTGTAAAATCAGGTTACTAAGAAATACAGAACATG
>JALPQI010013589.1:0-35581 GCA_025490895.1 Thaumatotibia leucotreta | reverse complement strand
ATATTTTTAGATTTACCTTTTCATTTAATCATAAATAGATTTCTTTACTTACTTAGGAAATATAATAAAACTCACACGTTACGGACTACTTACACAAATTGAAGGTACCTGTGGCGATCGATGATTACGATTCGTAGTTTTTTACTAACGGCAACACTGTTTACTGTATATCGGTGGACCTTATTACAAATAGCGTAAATTCTACCAATGTACCTATAGCTAGCAGTGTGGGCGATGGTACCTGGCCCAAATATATTAATAGTAAGTAATGTTTATTTAGGATGATGAAATAGTACACGTCGATTCATAGAGCTGGAATGAAATGAATGGAATGAATGACATAATATAATACATCATTTATGTGTATACTGCGCTATCATACCAATCAACCTGAATGTACAACTATGCATACAGGGTGTTATGTTATTAGCCATTGGATATAGCGACAGAATATTCCATAATGTAATTGTTAGGGGGTTTGAAACCAGTATTTTAAGCAGTTTCCTCAAGATGTATTATTATGCTGTTTTGAAAAAATGACTTTGTTACTGGTTCTTCTCAGGAACGGTGTAGCTGTAGGGTTAGAACCAGTATTAGATTTTTTTTCACTCTTGATAGTGTCAGACAATTCGAAAATGCTTATTAATAAGCTTACTTGAATAAATAATAGTTTGACTTTCACTTTGACTTTTTTTTTTTTTTTTTTTTATGTTGGCACAACAAAGTGGCTCCACTCCACCTGATCGTAAGTGAAAAGTAGAGCCCAAATCGCGGCGGCAACGAACAGGAGACAATCAGTAACCTGTTAGTTGCCACCGCCTTGCTGGCCCGCTAGATGCTTCTTCACGCTTCGTTTAAAGGGTCCCAACTTATAGGTATGCGGAAACACATGTGCCGGTAAAGAATTCCACTTTTTTATAGTTCGGCATATGAAGGAATTGCCGAATTTCTTAGTACGTGTGGGGAATATTTTCCACGGTGAAGGAGTGACACCGCAAACCGGCACGTGTGGTTTTATAACGGAAAGGGGAGGGCGGGATGAGGGAAAATAACTCTTCAGAACACTCACCATGGTACAGGCGATAAAAAACGCTCAGAGAACCAATGTCCCTACGTAGTTGAAGGGGTTCAAGGTGCCTGGTAGCTTTAGAGTCGCCTATAATACGGACTGCCCGCCGCTGCATCCTATCGAGAGCATCGAGTAGGTATTGGTACTTTGACTAACATTGGCTTCTTGTTCCAGAAAAATTCCGGCACGAGTTCAAGCGAGCATTCTGCTGTAATCGGAGCTCTGTCCTGGAACACTCCATGACTCCTCTCACCACCAAATCCACCAGATCCTACGAAATGCAATCCCTCACACAAAGGTCTATGGTCTCCGAAATGCAGAACGGGCACTCATAGAAGATAAAGACTCTTCTAATGCATGATGAAGAATGTGATGCATGCAGAACGAGGCAAGATTTATACCTTCAACTTGGTTAAGAAATATTATGCGTGTCTGCCCGTTTGCCTCTGCAAGAGCCAATTATATTACGAGAAATCTTATATAGATGGTCACTCGCGATTACAAGCTGATTTGTCAAAAATAACCTGTAGTTAATGACATGACAATACTAACCAAAATAAGCGTCTTTGTAATAAAGAATAAGAATTGGAATGGTTTATTTGGTGTCATACAGTACAGAACAATAAATAGTTACAATTATAAACAGGATTTGAACACCAAAAAGGATGCCACTCAGCATGTGTCGTGTCAGATGTCACGACGCTGGTTTTCAGGGCAACAGGCTAAAAATGAAAAATAAAAATAACTAGAAGAGGTAAAACAATAACAAGAGTCGGTAGACGTGCACAATGTAGAGTATAAAACGACGTATGGCCACAAGATAATATCCGTAGGAATATATATACAACATCCTACGAGCTCATCATACAACCAGGGTCCGAAAATGGACCCTGCAACTTCGTAATCTTTAATCTTCTGTGAAACATTTCAGGCGAGTTATAAAGGTCATTTTATTTACGAAGACGAGTGTCTTGATTTGTATTGATAATATTGCCATCTCATTACCAGTGTGCTGCAATCGTGACATTAACGTGAACTTTCTGTTCATTTGGCTCGCTTCAGAACAAGAGCACTTAAATTCACGGCGCACGGTGGCAGCTCGTGGTAACCACGCAGGTTGTATTTTACAAATTCGCGCGTTATCGAGAGTGAAACCATTATACATATAAAAAACAAAAATCCAACGAGTTCAAGAACAAATTCTTCAGCGCCACCAGTTTTGGAACTGCCCTGCTCAGGGGGGCTACCACGATCTACTAATGCGATTAAATTGACAACATTTCATATTTTTTAGTGCTACTTTTTATTGTCTGTTTTGAAAAAATTCAATATTAAAAGATACACGTTTTTTTTATTTTTCACAAAAAATACTATTTTATCACGAAAATCCCTTTTTATTACTACTTTGAGCAGAAAGAGCGTAAGTTACAAACGTCAAGAATCAGCTAAATGACGTCACAAGTGATGTTTCATACACAAAAGAAAAATAAAGCTATGTGACGTCACTTCCCCTTTAAACTATTTTTTAAGATTTTTAATACCAAATATTGCGAAAAAAAAAATAAAAAATATGTTTTTGTGATCTACATGCGTATATCTCGAAATGGTTTTCGATTTAGGGACTTCGAAAATTTTGAAACGTTGTCAATTTAGAATCTAATCTGCATCGTGACGTGTCTGTTCAATACAATAACTGTCAACAATGTGAAGCTAAACTGAACAGTATTTAAGAGGTCCTGATAGCCCCCCAGTTTTTGTTCTAAAAACACCCCATGACTCTTGCCACAAAATCCTCCACATCCTACGGGAAGCAATCCTTCATACAAAGATCTATGGTCTCCGAAACGCAGAATGGACATTCGTAGATGATGAAGAAGAATTGTGCATTATGAAGTGTCTGTTTTCCATTTGTGTTGGACTCTTAATATGAGAGCAGGCTTGATTACTTGGCATTGCCAGTAGATATTTAGGTATGCTAGCGATTTAATCTATTTAGTCCTAAGTGCGGTTGTAGAATTACTATTGCTTAGCAAATGCATGCCGTAAAATCACCTAATGATTGTCCAAAAGCTACCCATGGTCATAACTAAGTACTTAGATTAGTTATAATTTTATATTGATCGTGCAGTTCTTAGGCAAAAAAAATTAACAAACCCAGAAAGAAGATTGAACTGATGCATAGTGTAAAGAACTTGTGGACCCTAGTTGTATTGTATTTTAAAGAAAAATACCTACATAATGAAACCAAAATTTAACATCACATTTTTGTGTTACAAAGTTACCCAAATAATTTGTATAACTACTTATTGTCTATTGTAAGACATTGGAAACGATCGTGGTTTTGTTTTCAATAATCTCTTAATCAGTGGCCTATCCCACAAAACTTTACAAGCGTACAATTCTACAAAATTGTATAAATTCTCATACAAATAGTGGACCATTTTGTTGAATTGTACGCTTGTAAAGTTCTGTGATATTGGCCACAGATCGTGTTATATTTTTAAAAAATACCCTTTTTTGGTGGTTTTACGGTAAATCTTGTATAAATGAATGTACATAATTCGATGTTTGTCCATTACTGGCGACGTCAATTTTATAGACGAGGTGTAGACAACATAATATTACTAATACATACCTATTTATGTGTACATAGTAGTGTTAGTAGTTAAACATACAAATCAATTTCAAAGTAAATCCAAACCAAATTGAAACCTGAAATCAATGTTAGGTTTTATACTTTTTTATGGTGCCTATGTATATTATGCATGTTATATATATCATTACGACACAATATGGATTGTTGTTTTATTAGTAATAAAACCAAGCTTTTACGTATTTATAAATCTTTAGATGTTTTGTATTTATAATGTACAAATTAGTGTAAATTTTGAAATGTATAAATTCATAAAAATCATTAGCTATTTGACTATTTAAGATTGTATAACAATAGACATTATAATAAATATTGTACCAAGCTATGAGCTATCGTATGATACACTTATTTCGAATGATCTGTATCTAAATTTACTATACAATGACAACACATTTGACAATAATATATTACTCCAAACATTTGACATTGAATTACATGCACATTGAATAAAAATATAAAATTGTAAAAAGGTACAAGACAAACAAGGTACCAGTATAAATATGAGATAGGAGGGTATAATGTATAAGTACATTAAGTACACAACTGCACCAGTTCTCGTAAATGATCATGCCACGCTCTATTGGAATCGAACTATCATCACGGACAGGACTGTTGAAGCCAATAAGCCTGATATTGTGCTGGTAGATCGATCGCAGCGCCGTGCTGTGCTCGTCGACGTCACCATCCCCCCATGATGAGAATCTTGTGAAGCCCGAGAAGAACAAGTCCAGTAAGTGCCTTGACTTGGCCCACGAGATAGCAGCCATGTGGAATGTTGACTCAACGATCATTGGCCTGATAGTTGTTACAACGTTTAATAGCAAAGAATCTCGACCAGGGACTGGAACCGTTATTTCCTCCATACAAAAGAATGGTTCTTTTTTCGTTCTTTTTCGTTCTTCGGCATATAAATTCTAAGTTAATGGAGTAATGTAAAAATATGATATTGTAAATTACATAAAATATTGAGTAGTACATAAAGATTATAAAACATTTTAAAATATTGGGCTATTTCGAGGGTTTTGTAAAATACCGGTTCCGGTCCCTGGTCTCGACCAACATCTTAAAAGTCTTTCGCTAAATGGCTGGATCAAGGGCCATATGCAGAAGTAATACGGCACGGATATTCCGTCGATTCCTCCCTCTTACCTACTTCCTACTTTAACCACAGAATACATAAATTAACCACTGGCAGCTTGGGCCCGCCCCGTTGCCGGCGACCAGGGCTCGGATACCGGTTTTTACTCCATACAAAAGAACGTTTCGAATTTCGTTCTTTTTTGTTCTTCGGTATATCAATTTTTTTGTTAATGGAGTAATTCAAAAATACGACGTTGGTAATTTCATAACATTTTGAGTACTACATAAAGCATATAAAATATTTTAAATATTGGGCTATTTCGAGGTTTTCGAAAAAAACCGGTTCCGAGCCTTGCCGGCGGCTATTATAAAAAAACCTAACCTGGGGTGTTAGGTTTTTTATAATGTGCTTATATTAAAACCTGTAGATTTTAGTACCATTTGAGATTTAGATGGCATTTTTTATGTAAAAATCTTGTAATTCATTGTAGGTAATTCTAAGACAAATTTGTAATTATAAGAACATGTCTTATATTATACCTAATATTTATAATGCTACTGTGAAATTAGAACTTGAAAAATGCATTTATTTATAATACAGTGTGTAAGTCTAATACGGGCGATCAATTAAACCAGGCATGGGATTCATTGGTGTAATCATGGATAACAAGGTTTTTTTAAAGTTACTCTTAATTATGACCCCACAGAATTTTTTTAAGATTATCGGAGCAGCAATGTAGGTACGAACATTTGTTATTGTTGATATGGCAGTTATGTCATCTGCTTTTGAAATTAGCTGTCAAAGAGTGCTTGACTCGTGTATTATGCCGAATTATTTTGTATGGAAAATTTCGTTGCTCTAATTTTAAGTAAAAGTTATTTGAATGTACTTATTATGTCGTAAACTAACACCCGTTAAGAGCTTCGCCCGTATGAGACTTACACCCTGTATTAATATAAACAACTAACGAACCAATACTACTAACCTTACCAACTTTTTGCCATTCTTTGTAGACTTGTTGACTTTGACCTTAATTTTGACCACTTTTGTGCCACTTCACATACGATTATAGCAAGCTTTTTTATATTTACGGCAGAAAAATGTCCTAAAATTTCGAATCCATTTTGATTATAATATCCATATTGCTAAATATTGTTACTTGGTACGGGTAAATTTTCTGAACAATATTAGACTAACCTTATTATTGTGTTGTCATTAAACACTACCATTTGTAATTAAATAAACCATATTTATGTCTATGAGATATGAAATTTGTACATTATTTTCCTAATTTTTGTAATGTGTAATTAATAATACATTAAAACATCTAGGATGTCTGTAAATATTATTGAAATAATGAGTGTTTTAAATCGTCTAAAGAGTATTATTTTTATGTTTTAAGTTTATTCCTTCTAACTACCCATACTCACCACAAATTCCACACAACACATAACTTAACTTGGACCGGGCATGCAGAGGATGCGGGTTCGAATCCCGTGACAGCCACAGTCTTTCGTAATTACTTTTTTCTGCGGTAAGCATATCTGTTACTACACTGTGGGATTATCCTGCTAACGAATAAGTACACACTTTTATAAGGTGATTATTCACCTTATAAAAGTGTCAAAAGATATTTATTTATAATTAAAATTAAAACCAACTTTAAAAAAGACTACAAATAATATACATGGAAAATAAGCCGCCCATCGTCGTTCCCGGTGCAAAAGTGCCCATACCACTTGCAACGTTTCCGCGTTGAATAGCCATGGACAGCCGTTGCACCAGGAACGACTCTGAGCGGGAATGCTCTCCTTTTTGCCGGAGACGACGTCCGATGTCCCATATAAGTTTCTTAGTATCTGCTCTAATAATCTGATTTGAGAATCATTAGGTGGGAGTGGGACATGTGTACGAGTACCTAGTAGACTAATACTCAAAAAGGTTGTAGCGTGGCTCACGTCTTCCATATTGCTAAAAATTGGTAGGCTGGTCAAGTGCATGATGCTCAGCATGGTCCACCACATTTCACAAATTGTCCTAGATAGTTTGTACCGTATTTTCATTGTCTGCTACCAGACTCCTATAAATTTTGGTAACAAAAAACGAACATTTCATACAAACATTTTGGGACATTTTGGAAATGTGGTGGATCTTGCTCAGCATCATTGACTCTACCAGCCTATAAATTTTCAGCAATATTGAAGACGTGATAGATTTAAATTTAAATGGATTAACTTTTTTGGAAAGACTCAGTAATACTAAAATGCTAAACCAGTTGTCTATCTGCTATGCTATTCTCTTATTCACATATTCGACGCAGCGTTCGTCAACGAGCTCGACGTCGAGACAACCTTGTCTAAAATCCTAGCTGTTTGATTTGACATTAGGAATCGAAGCTATGAGCGAGGTTGTGGGTGAGTTCGTCGTTGTTTTTCGTTAGAGAATGCGAAGTTCGTACATTAAACATCAAACTCTCGACGCAGTGTAGTTTCAGCTCACGCCGCATTCGTCGCCGAGCACTATTAGTGTCGTTTAAAGTACCTACATTAGTGAATACCATTTTTAGGCTCGACGCTGCCGCAGCGCTGACACAGCGCTGACAGCAAGGCGGTTTCATTAGTGAATAACACTGCTGATCGTCTGTCTATTACTCGTTGCCGGCTAAAATAATGAAAATATATTTATGAAAGCTGTGTTTACTAAAGCCTGTAAGGTAAATTGGGGTAAGATGAAACGGTTTTTTTAATGGAGTAAGACAAAATGCTACCAGCAGACGCTGTGCTAGAAGGATGACTTTTTGAAATGAAATGAAATAAAATTTATTCATGACAAGCACAGTGGACAGATATACAATTTACAAATAAGCACATAACAACAGCTTGCCACAAAAGGGTCTCAACTCAGCATGTAGTTGGCTAAGCCAGTGCTATTCTTCAGTTGCGTATTCCCTGTTCTGAAAACCGTTTCATCTTACCCGAACATACCTTACCTACAGCAAATAACCAGAGGGACTACCGCTAAGAACATTCGACGTGATCCTGTTACATATATACAGTAACAATCGACGTCAAAGATATCATTTTACGGTTTAAGTGCCAAAAATTACACGACCTGACCTTAATGTCAAGGCAATCATCATCATCATCATCATCATCATATCAGCCGAAAGACGTGCACGACTGCTGAACATAGGCCTCCCCCAAAGTCAAGGCAATAAAGTCGTGCAAATATATTTTTGCCACCTATTTAGAACGTAATAATTTCTTTGACGTCGACTGTACTTGGGACTTTAGAAGTGTGACAAAGAGTCAACGCGTCGAACATGGTTTGTTGTAGGCCCTCGTAGTTTTTTTACTATCGGATGTAACGCCATCTGAAAGTCTGTTCCTAGCCTTACGACGTCGTGAACTATCTAAGTTTGCATTTGGTTTGCATCATACTCTGCTGCCAAGCTGCGGGAAAAAGCGCCATCTGTTAAAGTATCTGTGAATTATGATGACACGGATAAAGGTTCGGTATCTACTGCTCGTCACGGCGTAGTACGGCGAAAGTGAAATAGATAGCGCTGAGTACTAAAGTACCTTTTGTTTCAGTTTACAAATGCCTAGTCTATTGAAAGTTAGATACCTATACTACCTATAGTATAGTTATATAGTTGCCGACTTATAATTAAATATGAATTGAAGAAGCCGTATGGTGACGGCATTAAGAATACATTAGTCACCATCCCAACTCCTCCTGCGGGTGTCGTAAGAATCGACTATAAAGGGATTTAAGTGTCACTGACCATTATTTGATAAAAGATTGGTGATGGGCAGCAGGGTCATCATAGTGGACACATTACTGCGATCGCCAATCCACTTGCCCAGCGTGGTGATTATGGATAGTTAATAGGAGAGGCCTACGTCCAGCAGTGGAGTATCATAGGCTGATAATGATGATGATGAAATTGAAAGTATTTAATTTAAATATCCTTAATAATTCCCTGGATGCGGAGAATCATGAATCGATTAGGTACAGCGGCGCCTTGGAGAAAAAAACCTGCCAAGAGCATGTCGGGCTATTTTCAGTACCTACAGGGTTCCATAGTTATTCGAAAACGGCTGGGACATAATTCTAATAAGAAAGACTAATAAAGACTAATAAAGACTAATAGCGTTATACAGTGTGTAAGTCTAATACGGGCGATCAATTAAACCAGGCATAGGATTCATTAGTGTAATCATGGATTACAAGGTTTTTTTTAAGTTACTCTTAATTATAACCCTACAGAATTTTTTTAAGATTATCGGAGCAGCAATGTAGGTACGAACATTTGTTATTGTTGATATGGCAGTTATGTCATCTGCTTTTGAAATTAGCTGTCAACGAGTGTTTAACTCGCGTATGTTGCTCTAGGTACATTGCGCGCCGAATTATTTTGTATGGAAAATTTTGTTGCTCTAATTTTAAGTAAAAGTTATTTGAATGTACTTATTATGTCGTAAACTAACACCCGTTAAGAGCTTCGCCCGTATTAGACTTACACCCTGTAAATACAATTAGATATAAGCTAATTATTCATTGTACAGTTTAACATCGTAGGTAATATAAGATAGCTTGACCCTTTAAATATTTTTTTACCCGATATTGCCACGAATATATTTAGATATACTCGTATTATATAAATGTTAAATATATTTACATGTTAGATAATTGGGACTACAAATCGTCATATTATTACTAAGTACTATGAAATAATTTTATCTTAAATCAACCTCGGGAAAAAGGTAGTAAGGGCATACCCGTATTAGCGTCATATATACTTACTTCATTTTTCGTTAAACTTAAAATCGTTATATATTAAAAACTAGTCATTAAGCAAGGTTGCATCTTCGCACAGTTAATTATACTATTAGAGGCTATCTTTTCACAAAATTTCAGCAAAATCGACCGAACGGATTTTTCCGAACATTCCGCGTAAACTTCTTTAGTAAACAATTTTTTTTAAAGCAATCATTCAATTTAATCAACAATTAATAATACAATTTTTAAGAAGCTACATTTCGTGAATCTAAACGTATTTTAATTATTTATGTAGGAAAGGTTTTTCTTGAAAAATTCATCGTTTAGTCCAGTGCGGAGTACCTATATTGTTAAAGTTCCAAGTTAAATAACAAGGATCAATAGGTGAGTGGCACCACCTAAAAAAATATGTACCTACGCTTAGTTTTAGTATTTATTTACATAATGTTGTGCATTTATTTTAAGAACTAAGGAATTTTCAAAATAGTTTTCGTCTTGTTTTTAATGTTTTTATGAAGGCCATATTTGGCTTCCTATGTATTCGAGTCAAACAATGTTTGCCATATTTGGCATCCTATGCATTAAGGGTTTTTTATTTTCAGATTTGAAAAAATCTTTCCCGGTTTTAATGGAGCATTTTAAACCGTTACAAATAACAAACCGTTACATGTATGTAGGTACAAATTATTTGACCGTAGTGATGACGACAGTATTGCTTCTGAATCTGATAATGAATATGAGCCGAATCAACAACTGACAGACCAACAAGACAACAGAAAGAACAACTACAATCTCGCCAATGGAATAAAGGATCTTCTTTCATATGATAGACATGTGTTTGGGTGTGTGGTGTTGTAGCGTCGGCGTCGTTTTAATGAAGATCAGTACGTGGCATTATTTGATTTCGAGCATGCTGTTGCAGAGCATTTTTTTAAGGTACTTAAATCAACCCAGTGCGGGAAAGGGAGATCGGCCAACTGGCATTAATCAAATGGAACCTGGAACATCTCAACATCAAGCCTGCCTGCGTTACCCGGATTCACCAAAAGGATTCGTAAGACTCCAGCGAGGTACCAATACCTAACCTGTCAATGCTGCCCGTTGTGATAGCATTGATCACTTTCCCAACTGGATGAGAAACATCCGTAAACTATGCAAACATTGTGGAAAATGCTTGGTTCTTTTATGTTTTAATGATAATACGTAAAGTTGTTTTACAGATATATTTCACAAATTGTAATTTCAAGGCTTGACTGCATACGAAGCCAAATATGAATGAACATATTTCACCATAACGCATACGAAGCCAAATATGGCAGTGCTGTGTATTTTCCGTAATCATAAATAAAAAAAAAAACAAATTTGTTAAAAACTCTTATCTAGGCCTAATAAAGTTATATATCGAAGAAATACATTTTTAATCCAATTCTTTAATAATCAGAGATCGGACAAATGTGCGTCATTGTTCGCAATAATATGGATATGACTCAAAATTTCATTGAATAATTAATCATTAAATCATTTTCCAAAATGTACCTATTTAACACCGGTAACTAGGAAAACCTTATATAGTCACCTTAAAGCTTTAAAATCAAATTTCGATAAATTATTCATTTAATCAACTTCGAGGTCATGTCCATATTATTGCGAACAATGACGCACATTTGTCCGATCTCTGTTAATAATTCATGCGGTAAGGGGTTAAAATGATTATTCAATTTCATATCCATTAACTATTGCTATTACATTAACATTTCATTTTGATGACAATGGTGACAAATTGTTTTTGGCCTGTTGATAATAAAGTGCTAAAGTTCTTCTAATAAATTGTAATAGGCATTCATTAGTATCTTTTTTGCCGTAAAGTGAATCACGTGTAAACTTTCAAACGCGGAATATCTTGATTTTTCTTCTTCGGAAGTATCAAACATTGCTCATAAAGCTGAATATAAATTTACAGCAAAAACTAATTAAAATGAAGAATGATGAAATGCATACGAGAAAGATCAAAATAAATATGAAGATTCGAAACGAATATTTGATAAATAATATAATTGACAAAAACTTTCAAGCTATGATTTTACCTTTGGGTTTAGTACCGTATTTCTTTTTGATGGCTCGCTTCAGTATCATAAACAATTTTATCACTCCAGAAAACAACACGTTATATTACGTGAAATCATTTATCGGGTCTATTATTCTCATATCAAGCCAAGTTTTCAGATTTAAGAATAACATCAAAAATGTAAATGATCATGGGAGTGGTATCGCTAGTTTTTTAGTTCATTTCGATTTTATATTTTTCTTATTATTTTCAATATTAATGCATACTGTCAGTTCATTGCAAAGGAGTAATATCGTTGAGCTTATTATTAAAGTGCAGTATGTGCTCAATTCCCTCAAAACTGACAAAAACAAATTTCTTCTCAAACACCAGGTCCAAAATTGGCTTAGTGTATTGTTGGTTACTGGCGTTTACGCAATGACATGGCTTGCGGCTAATAAGAATTTTCGATTTCCTGACTTGCTAATCAGTTTTTATTTAATCGTACCCATGATCATCTTTGACATGCAAGTCATTTTTGCTATTCGTATAATAGTAATTATCAAAGATGAATTAATAATTTGGATTCAAAAATTTGAAGAATTTAACAGAAAACAACAGATTACACATTCATCAGTTTCAGAAAACAACATTTTCAGTATATACGTGGATATAGTCAAATCATTTCGTTTAACCAACCAAGTGTATCAGCTTTCGGTAAGTTGATACCCCCAATTTTCAGTGTTTAATTTCCAGTAAAAAACAAAAAATGGTTTTACAGTTTCAGTGTATAACCTTTTTTTGTAGTTTTTAGATTTTTTGGAATATGCTTAAATATTAAATATATCTTTTATTGAACGTATTGCGAAAAAACACACTGTTGCTTACGCTGAGTACGTGAGTTCGATCCCCACCTCGGACATTAGGTGATCTTGGTCGTTTTCTTTGGTAGCTATATCTAATATTTATAATTTATATCTTTTATTTTTTTGGTAGGTGGTGTTAAAATATGTGTCGCACGGTATGTAAATTATCTTAGTCTTGGGCGCTAACACTTGAATCTTCATTACGCTCAAGATTCCACAAAAGAATCCCGATTATCCCGAACGTAGTGAGAATCTTTTCATCCGGGCTTCAATTAACGCTTTCGCCAAAAACATAAAATTTTGATCTCTTCTGACATAATCTGCTATTTTTAAATTTGGAGCTACTATAGAAAAAAAAATCGGGTTCATATTCTGTTTTGAAGGTACTTAGATCTCCTCCGCAGTTGACAATTTCACATTATCAACTAAAGACTATTTTGAGAACGAGAAGACATAAAATTGTCAAAACTAACTCAGTATTAAATACCTACATTTGTTTTCAGATTATGCTTTATGTGTTCCAAACATTTACGCATATTTTAATGAATTTAGAATATATTCTTGACACAGAGAAAGCTAATCCTGATGAAAGCTATGTGAGTACCTATACCTACGAATAAAAATATTACATTTCGCGTCATTATTTTTAAATAAAATTCGGTTCGATATTGGCTTCGAATGACTTTTTGGATGTTGTTGAATCTTTTCAACGGTTCGGTTTTTTTAATCTTTTCCCAACAAAACGTCCAACAATCTCAATATAATAAATGGTTGTTTAAATTCAACATCGATCTACCTACTGTGTTCGGTCACTTATGGATCTCGCGCTCTATGAAGTCAATCCTGACACCTCTCAGTTCAAATACATTTTTATTTCAAAAACTGACATTGTTGACAGATAATGTGTTGAAACAAATCCTTGTGTTGATCCTGACAGCTGTCAGGATTGAATTCATAGCGATTGATCACTGTAAATTTAAAATAATTTTCAAATTTCAGCTTGAAATGACGTTGCTGAGATTTTTTGTAATGATTTGGAATATAAAAAACGTTACAGTATTAATAACATTGAGCACTGCTTGTGAAAATTTCTATAAGAGTGTAAAAAATGCTAAAAGCTCTTGTGCTCAGATTTTAAGCAAAGATTTTTCAGCAGGTAAGTTAATATAGTATTTTTTTTAATTAAGCGAGGTACCTAGCTATTTAGTGAGACATAATTAGAATCGATTGCGAAAAAAAATTTCAGCTCAATTGGTCTACGGGAACAAATGTTCCTATGGATACCTTCCAACTACTTATCAGATCAGTTCTATGGTACCTTATTATAAATTTGCCACCAATGTTACGAAGACATACTAAATTTCAGCGCGATTGGTCCTGGGGAACAAGTCTTCCTATAGATACCTTCCAACTCCTCAACAGACCAGGTCTATGGTACCTTATTATAGATTAGTCACCAAAGTTACAACGGCTTTCCAAAATTCATCTCAATTGATCCACGAAAACAAGTCTTGCCATGGATATCTTCTAAATCCTCATCAGACCACGTCTATGGTACCTCATTATAGATTTGTCACCAAAGTTACAACAGCATTCCCAATTTCAGCTCAATTGGTCCACGGGAACAAGTCTTTCTATGCATACCTTCCAAGTCCTGATTAGATCAGCTACATGGTACCATATCTTAAATTTGCCACCAAAGTTACGAATGCATAAATTTCAGCTCAATTGGTCCACGGGAACAAGTCTTCCTATGGATAAATTTTAACTCCTCATCAGATCAGCACTATGGTACCTTATTATAAATTTGCCATCAAAGTTACGAAAGCATACCAAATTTCAGCTTGATTGGTCCACAGGAACAAGTGTTCCTATGGGATACCTTCCAACTCCATCATCAGACCAGTTCCAAGTTACCATATTAATATATTGTCATCCAACTTACGTAAGTGTACCAAATTTCGGCTCAATCGGTACACCGCAACTGGTTCAATTCTTCGTTGCAAGATTTGCAAACATACAAAGTGAAGTTAATATAAAGCTTGTAAATAAATAAATAAATAAAAATATATCTACGAACGTGTGTCACGATATAATTCTCAAAGACAGAGAGAAAGTCGGCCATATTTGTGTTAGTATAGCTAACTATTATACCACTATCCAGTTGAAAGTAAAAAAAAATATAAACAATACTTAGCGGCATGCTAAGTGGAAAGACGCTTATGAATAAGTTAGGGCCTTATCACACTTGCGATTTACAAGCGATTTGAAAGCGAAGCATACGCGCGGCGTGTTCGTCGCGTGTTGCAACCAATTCGCCGCGATGGTGTCGCGATTACGCCACGACCGCACCGAGTTTGCCGCGTCAAAAGTTGGTGTGTCTGACCAAGACTCAGATCACTCTGAGTGATTTACTGACGGCTGAGCAGCGTATTCGTTACGCGATCGCGGCAAAATCGCGACTCACTCGCGGCGAATCGGTTACGGGCCCGCGATGAACACGCCACGCGTACGCTTCGCTTTGAAATCGCTTGTAAATCGCAAGTGTGATAAGGCCCTTAGTATTTTCACAGACATGCGCGTGACATGTAAGAACGTGTTGCGGCTGAACCGCGCGGCGTTGCGTAAGCTGTCGGCGTTCGGCGTCTTCGAGCTCGACGCTGCGTTCCCGCTGCGGTTGCTCGGCGTGCTCGTGGCGTACACTGTCGTGCTGTTGCAGTTTGTTTTATTGTCTTAAAATGCTGTATGACATTTTTGGTTTCAATCTAACTTTGGGTTTTTTATTCAAACAACGTCAATTACCAGTATTATATTAAAGGTGTGATATTAAAATATAATTAAAATATTTATTTTGTTGTTTTACATAATATCAAAATTTCACGTTAATTTTACGTTAATGTTATACCTTTTATATGCACAATTTGTACCGTTTAATAAACACCTTTTTCATTTTACGTTCAACATTTTAGCAATACAACAAATCAAACAGCTAAAATACTAGTGCAGTCATTGAAGCGAAAAATACGGTCTTACCTCCGATTTTTTTTACTGTGAAGCGATTTGCATGAAATTTTGGATTTAGGCTCATCTTACCCTTAACTTCAAAAGTGAAAATGATCTGGGTGCTTAGCCAAGTTGCCAATCGCTAGCGCTTAATCGTTAATTATAAACGAAAGGCAGCTACCTGTCCTTGTCGCACTAATATAAAAGAGTGACAGAGAGGGAAAACTACGATACACTACTAAGCGCTAGCGCTTGGCAACTTGGCTAAGCACCCTGAACTCCGCCTATTATTTTTAAGGGGTGTAAACAACCAAAATTTACATTGAACCATTTTATCGCTAAAAACATGTCTAATAGTAAGGGGTAAATTGTTAAGTATTTTCTAACATAATTACCTCATATTAAAATCATTTTCAACCCCTTCAAAATCTTACGACCCTTGCAAACAACCCCTAAATTGAAAAAATCACAAAAAATATTTGGTATGACATAAAAAGATGTAAGTATAGAGGAAGTAATATTTTATATTCTCTATAATAATTATCAAATTCTTAAACCCCTTTCAACCCTTGAAAACTACCTCTTGATAAAAAATAGTTCTTTTTAGGGTTCCGTAGCCAAAATGGCATAAACGGAACCCTTATAAATTCGTCATGTCCGTCCGTCTGTCCGTCTGTCCGTCTGTCACAGCCGATTTACTCGGAAACTATAAATGCTACAGTAACGAAATTTTGTAACTATATGTGTTGTATGAACCGCTACAGGATTATGACACTAAATTGTAAAAAAAAACCATTGGGGTGGGGGCCCTCCATACATGTAACTGAGGGACAGAATTTTTTTTTAGTTGTATATAAGCGTGTGGGGTATTAATAGAAAGGTCTTTGAAAATGATATCAAGGTTTAGAAATCTAATTTTTATTTAAGCAAATCGTTTTCGAGATATCAGCTCTTAAAGTCTGAAAAATGTGTCCCCCTCTATTTTTTAAACTACGCAATATAAAATTCAAAAAAAAATATACCTATGTTATGCACATTAATAAATTCTATTGACACTTTTTAGTTTGATTAAATTATCTCTTATAGTTTTTGAGGTAGGTTGATTTAACTGTATTTTTTTAATAATAAATTGATAAGGGTACGGAACCCTTTGCGCGCGAGTCCGACTCGCACTTATCCGGTTTTTTTTTGATAATATGGGATGGTTTAAATATTATTCCACACTCTCGAAAATTATTATCATATTCTTAAGGTTTTCTACCCTTACACCACTCCTAAATTAAAACAGTAAATACAATATGTATCACATAGTAGAGCAAAGAAAGATGAGAATGTATAAGTCATACTGACCAACTTTTACTACCGGACCAATGCCGAAATCGCATGAATAAATTTGACTGTCCCATACAAAACGGCAGCATACTCGAATAGCTTCAAAAAGAATCACCCCCAACTCCTAATCGTTAAGGAGTTGTTCCTTCCTTCATCAGCTAACTAACATGAAACGATAACTACTATTTACTCGCAAACACTTGAATAGATTTCGAAAATGTATGAAATTTGTTATATTCAAAGAATACCTACCATCATCAGGTCACCAACATGAGACTATGACCACATAAAGGCAAAATTCATGAAATATGTTATATTTAAATAATTATCCCTCAACTTCTAATTGCTAAGGAGTTGTACCTTTCATCATTAGATCACCAACTTAAGACGTTCATGACTAGACGCAAATACTTGATTAGACTTCGAAAATAAATGAAAAATGTTATGTGTGCCAACAACATTTGAAGAGTTCCCTCGATTTCTCCAGGATCTCATCATCATATCTGGATTCGATGACAATGAAACCAACTAGAAGGTATACCCTTTTAAACAAAAACAGAATTTTTTTAATCGGTCCACGCGTCTTCGAGTAATCGGGGAACAAAAATAAAAATAATATTTCGTCGAATTGTAAACCTCCTCCTTTTTTGAAGTCGGTTAAGAACCGAATTGCGCTAGCTCTTTAATAATAAATTCGGTGTCTTTATTATATATTATGCATATTTCTTTTATATTTTGTCCCTTGCAAAATGGTCCTAATTCCCTCACGAGGAAAGCTCGTTCCGGCCGTGATTGAAAATTAAGGGTCGGATAGATGTGGGAAATTTTACAGATTCTGTCAAATTTCCCCATTTCGCACACACGCGCACTTCACGCACACTACCTCATTTTACCGAGCGGGGTCATTGACCCTTGGTGATTTTTTTAATGAAAGCGGCCGAGTTTGTAATTGATCACTACCTCTTTTGAAAAATTACACTTGTCAAAGTACTAGATGGTAAAAAAGATAGAGAGGGATAGATTTTATAAGACTATCCTTGTCTTTTCGAGTCGTCTCAATGCAATGCAAAAGACAGATTTAATATATCGGGCTTGTAACCAATGCGTGTAATAGTACATTGTGCATCAAGGGAGGTAAGTACGGAATTACTAACGAGAGTGTTAGAAGCCCGACGCTATTAGGCGGAGGGCTTTTATGACTCGAATTAGTATTCCGCTTACCGACCGTGATGCATACAATGTTTTTCATCACACTTGCCAACCAAAAAATAAGTTTTAAGACATAATATTTTTAAATGACGTACTGGCATTTCTATTACTCCCTAGGGAATTTCCCTTTTCTATTACTCCAGCTACGCGCGCAAGCAATGGCGCGCTTAGACAGCAAGTGTGATGAAAAATATTTTTATAGGTATAATAGTTCTCGCACTAGTGCGGCAAAAATCTGTACTGAAAATGGATTTTCAATACAGATCAATCAATTTGTTACAGTCACCATCAGATATATCCGAGCGACCACGGCACTCAAAAATATCTGAGCATGCTATCAGATGGCGACTGTACAGCATCGTATTCTGATTAGGAAATAGTAAGAGAAAATAATCCGCGGAGAAAATAATAGTAAGAGAAAACAAAATTGACTTGGTGCGAGAGTATGCCTGTTTGACCAACTGGTTGTAAGGCAAGCCATTAGTCCACCATAATAAAAAAAAACTATTTTTTCTGATCGGAACACGATACTGTTGAATATAGGCCCTAAGTATTCACTACCACCAGCTTTTATGAAGCGTAGACATTCAACTCTCCCACTGCTGTGTGCGTCAAACGCACAAGAGTCCACCAACGATTGCACATGCACAGTGCCAACGACGCCCATTTGCGAGTCCATACTAATTTGACATTTACAGAATTCACTTCGGTGTAATGTTTGGTGAAGTAGTTTCCATGAAAAGCCAAACGAATGGAGTTATGCATTACATCTGTATAATTATTATGTGACTTACCAGCAGTTATCAGGTTTTAGGGAGCTTATTTTACTAAATTAAATTGCATTAATTATAAAAATAAAAATGCACATAGGTAAAACATTAAGACTTTTATTATTTATTATACACAATTACAACTGTAAATTGAAGAATTACAGTTAAAAGAAAAAAGTAGATCCTAAAAAAATTATGACATTCACTAATTTAAATATTTGATGTCATTATATAGGTACTAAATTAACAATATCGAAATTTACCAACGCCAGAGGTGGGATTTGGAGCCGCACTCGGCCACTCCAGTGGTTTAAGCATCAGCCACGAAAGCTGAGGACGTTGGGTTCAAATTCCACCTTTGGCGTTGGTAAGCATCGATATTTTTTCTGTGGTATATGGGATCAAATATTTAACTTTATATAGGTACATCGTAGTGTTACTACCTACTTAAAAAAATAACATTTCGTTGAGATATTATTGCAGTCTGTTTTTTTTGGCGGCATTGGAAATACAATATGCTGCTACTCTTTCTCACCACTCTCAAACTGTGTTTTGAGTTGCCAAATATAATTTAGGAGTAAGGCCAGGCATTTTAAATTTAGAAGTAAGCACTTCCTAATGAGAAAATCCTGATCCCATAGACATCATAGCTGAAACATCTTTATGGTTTACATCCATACTATCATCGCTGAGCGTTCATCAGAACTGACATTAAATTTCTCTTGCACATTTCACACCGAAAATTGAATTTTGAGTGCAATCCCTTTCATTTTTCAGATTTAATTTTCATATAAGAAAAAATACATCCAAATTATGGGCCATGATCATTGATCTTAGCTAATTGATCCAGAAAATATTGTACATTCATTATCCGTCGCCCTGTAATTGGACTATTTACATGACTAGTACCTTTCTCTATAATAAATTCATGCTCTTCCTCTGGCAGCTCCTGGTTCCTATAATAAAAGAGTCAGATAAGTTATATTATTAGTCAGCCTTCTCCGTAGCCTACTTAGTAGTGAATGTGCTTACGATGCTGGAAGATCCGGGTTCAAATCCCAGCGAGGGCATTAAATATTTGAGTATTTATTATCAGTATTATCACAACTCGAACTTATTTGAAAATGGGTTGATTATCTCTAATCCATGCCGAATCCAGGAAATTTCATATAACATTAAAGACTCTAACTATGGCTAGGAATACAGCATTAAAATATGTCGTAACTCGCAATGCTCGCGAGCAGCCTGTACTCGTATGTACTGATCATACAGGGCGTCCTACGGCGATGCCACATGGAGGGAAAGTACCTTAAATATCATAGATAAGGTCAATGCGGGTAAGACCGTCTATCAGGAAAGTCCGTCCACCAACTGATTTCCGATCCTAATTGAACAGTATAAGACGCATATGACGGACTTTCCTTCAAAATAAAATATAAATTGCCGGACTTAGCCGCACTGACCTCAGCATATTTTACTGAAAGAAGATTCCTTTTATTTTTAAAACTAAATAAAACAGCATTCATTTTTTTTTTGAAAAACAATTGTATGAAAAAAAAATATCGCGAGGTCGGAGAAAAAATACCTTAATTATTGTAAAAGAACATCTTACGGAAAGAAGACATTATTTCGATTTACAAAAACAAGTTGAATTGCATTTTGAATTATTTCATGGTTAAACCGGGAATCAAACCCGCTACATTCGAATCGGGAATCCAACCCGCTAATGTATGTCACATAGCTAAAATTCATTGGCCGTGTGGTGACGGCAATAAGAATACATTTGTCACCACCCCAACTCCTCCTGCGGGTGTCGTAAGAGTCGACTAAAGGATTGAAGTGTCACTGACCATTATTTGATAAAAGATTGATGATGGGCAGCAGCGTCGTCATAGTGGACACATTACTGCGATCGCCAATCCGCTTGCCCAGCGTGGCGATTATGGGCATTTGCTTCCTTATGCGTCCACACGCGTAATTAAAAGGAGAGGCCTAAGTCCAGCAGTAGACTATCATAGGCTGATGATGATGATATGATGATAAATTTCATAAATCCTGAACTATTATACATAGATAGTCTTCTAGAAAGGTTCAAAATGGCGTTAAAATCCAAAAACCAAAAAAAACCACATACCGACTTTTGTAGCTGTGCCTACGTTATGTACGTATGCTTACAAATATTGCAACGATTAATTGAACCAGATTTTGGTGGGCCGATTGTGGTGAGAGGAGAAGTATGCTTACTTAACTTCGATAACAATACAATAGATGAACCTGACCTGATGAAGAATTGAAAGGTATCTATAGGCCCAATTGAGCTGAAGTTTAGTATGCCTTTGGTGACAAAACTACTGTATGGTGTAATAGTGCGGGTTTGATGAGGAGCTGGAGGATGATCATAATATACTGTATGATTATTATTACATCTTATTGTACTTTTGTTGGGTTCATTCTTAGAAATCGATGACTAGCAGAAAGCTGTGTCCTTACACATTGTCTGAGGCGGTTTCATTTGCCAGAGGAATTCCGTTGCCCCATTTAATGGGGTAGACTCGTTGACTGCGTTTCATTAGTAGGATCGCTTGCTCTAAAACAATAAATCGTCCATTAATTCTATAATTCATTTAAAAAATTTAATAGGACGAATTATAATTATATATTTGTCAGCCTCTGTAGCCTAGTTGGTAGTGACCCTGCCTACGAAGCTGGAGGTTCCGGGTTCGAATCCCGGCGAGGGCATTCTTTGTGTATTTATTTATCACAAATGTTTGTTCCTTGGTCATGGCTGTGTATGTATCTAAGTATCTATACGTATCTATCTATTATATATATCGTCGCCTGGTACCCACAACACAAGCCTTAATTGAGCTTACCGTGGGACTAGGTTGATTTGTGTAAGATGTCCCCAAGATATTTATATATTTATATTTATATTTATAAATATTAGATGTCATATACCAAAGAAAAACGACCAAGATCACCTATGTCCGAGGTGGGGATCGAACCCACGTACTCAGCTTTCGCGGCTGATGCCTGCATCAGCCGCGAATATGACATCTAATATTTATAATTTATATAGTATTAAGTAGTGTGACTACTGGAGAAAAATTAAAAGTACAAATCAAAATATTTAGTTAATAAATAATTTGATTTGTGTTTTCACAATATGTTCAATAGATGGCAGCACCATCTCTCTCTAGCTATTCTAGAAAACTGTAAAGTATTCTAAATAGGAGGTGCAGGCATGTAGTTAGTGATTGCCCTTAGAGAATGGTCAAAGGCGCCTAGCCTTGTAATGGATTGCATATACCCGAGAAATTTGACCGGTGGTTGCTAAGACCGAGTGGCCGAGGGGTACAGGCATCAGCCGCGAAAGCTGAGTACGTGGGTTCAATCCCCACCTCGGACATAGGTGATCTTGGTCGTTTTTCTTTGGTATATGACATCTAATATTTATAATTTATATAGTATTAAGTAGTGTGACTACTAGAGAAAAATTAAAAGTACAAATCAAAATATTTAGTTAATAAATAATTTGATTTGTGTTTTCACAATATGTTTAATAGGACGATTTAAAGTGTCCATAATGTAGCCAAAATGACAAAAACGGAAACCTTATAGATTCGTCATGGCCGTCTGTCATAGACGATTTACTCTCAAACTGTAAGTACTACTAGAATAGGAGATCTGGCTTCAGGGGTAATTCCGCCAAAAACCAAGTACATTTTTATTAGGTCATCTTCCGCGTCTTTTTAACATACTATAAGAGTAGAGAAAAATCCAAGTAGATTTTTTGTTGATCTTGAACAGAAACAGAATCGATTGGCATAAAAAAAGTTTGTCAAAAATGACAATTTTTTCGCACTTATCTATTGTTTACACACATACAGGGTTGAACTTATTTTTGGGTCAGTGAGGACAGCTACCAGATCCAGAGTAGCTACGCGAAAATGGTCATAGAACACCTTCCTTCGATTTTAAATTAATGAAAATTGGCGTTTACAGATTTTGTAAAAAACATACAGGGTGCGAGAAAAAAAATTGGCACATTTGACAAACTTTTTTTTATACCTATCGATCCAGTTAATGCTCCAAGACCTGAATAACGCAAGCCTTCAAGTTGGACTTCGTATGAATCGCACAAAGACTCAGGTGATGACTAACGGCACGAAACGTAGGGTCGAGGTAGACGGGCAGACGATACATTATGTCGATGAGTATATCTACTTGGGCCAGCTAGTCTCTTTCAGCAAGGAAGTTTAACGCCGTGTTCAAAATGCCTGGAAGAGCTACTGGTCCATGAAAGAGCTAATGAAGGGCGACCTTCCAATGTCACTGAAGCGCAAACTAGTCGACATGTGTACCCTGCCCGTCCTAACCTACGGTGCCCAAACATGGTCACTCACTGAAAGTCATACGTCCAAATTGAAGGTCTGGCAGCGAGCAATGGAGCGCAGCATTTTAGGTGTAACGAGGATGGATCTGGAACACTACGCTGCGCTCCAAAACACGCATAGCTGACGTGGTGAAAATACTGCCAGGCTAAAGTGGGATTGGGCCGGCCACGTCTACTGCATGCATCCAGAAAGGTGGGTTATTACAGCCACCAAGTGGATGCCGCAAACTAGGCGGGGACGAGGCAGGCCCAGGCGGAGATGGCGGCACGACTTGGACGCCTTCGCCAACAATTGGCCAGACTTGGCACCGTACCGGGAGCTGTGGAGATCTGAGGGAGAGGCATTTGCCCAGCAGTGGGACACGTCTACCGGCTAGAAAAAAAATCGATCCTGTCTATTTTCAGGATCAAAAGCTTGTATAGACCCAAAAAAAAGTTTTCGGCTAGAAAAGCCACAAATCGAGATTTAAAATTCCCAATATTCCCATACAAATTGTATGAATCTTCTTCTTCTACCTATCGTTATCCCGGCCTTTGCTAGGGTCCGCTTTCCTGCTACATTTCCTCCACTTTACGTGATCCTGGGCATCTTCTACTGTAAGCCCATTCACACTCATGTCAGCCTTCACGACATCTAGCCATCGCTTCTTTGGTCTGCCGCGGGGTCGGGGGCCGTCAAGGGCTAGGTTAAGGCATATGTTTCCTACGTAATCAGGTGGCCTACGACAAACGTGACCAAACCACCGAAGACGGCATTCTTGAAGCTTCTCCGCTACGTCACGGACTCCGAGGCTACCACGGATGTACTCGTTTCGAATGCGGTCAGCACGCGTAACGCCGCACATCCATCGCAGCATCTTCATCTCTGTAACGCGAAGCTCCTGAACGTGCCTTCCGAGAACCGGCCACGCCTCGGCGCCATAGATTAGGACTGGGCGGATAATGCACTTATACACTAGCCCTTTGAGTCTAAGTGGTATTCTGCGATCGCAGATGACTCCTGTAACCTCCCGCCATTTAGACCAAGCTGCGCTAATACAAATTGTATGAATGTTAAAAAATATTTTTTTCACGCTTCATTTTTTATGTCAATCGATTTCATTCGTGCCATCCAGTACCAATAGTTTCTTAGGGGTCAACTTATAGCAATGTATAAAAAAGCCAAAATTTCAAGAAAGCTGTTTTTATACATTTACTATGGAAAAAAAGTGAAAGTTTAATTGCATCATCTGTCACGATAATTAGTCCTCCTATGCTAAATGACAATAATACTGTGTGGAAACATTAGCTATATTCATTATCTCGATTTGCGGCTTTTCTAGCCATTACATTTTTTTTGGAGGAGAGTGACGAATGAGGAGGTGTTAGACAAGGTTAAGGAGAAGAGGCAATTTAAGGACATTATAAAGAACAGAAGAGGTAGGATGTTGGGCCATCTGATACGACATGACAATCTCATAAAATGCATAGTTGAGGGGAAGATTGAAGGAAGGCGTGGAAGAGGAAGACCAAGGAGAAATTACATTGAACAAATCAAGGAGAACGTGAAAGTCACGTCGTATCAAAACCTGAAAGAGATGGCTTGGGATCGAGGAATGTGGAGAGCATGCTTTGAGCTACACCGACAAGAGCAAAGCTCTTAAATAGGAGAGAGAGACATTTTTTTTGCTCCCATACAAGCTTTTGATCCTGAACAGAAACAGGATCGATTGGCATCAAAAAAGTTTATCAAAAATGACAATTTTCTCGCAACCTGTATGTTTTTACCAAAATCAGTAAACGCTAATTTTCATTAATTTAAAATCGAGGAAGGTCATATAAGACCATTTTCGCGTAGCTACTCTGGATCTGGTAGCTGCTCACTGACCCAAAAATAATTTCCACCCTGTCTGTACACGGTGTACCGTCAGCATTCCGAAAGATTTTAATGCTGGATTCCTGACCATATTTAGAGTCTTTAATGTTATATAAAATGTCCTGGATTCGGCTTGGTTTCAGAGATAATCAACCTTTTTTCGAAATAAGTTTTTCGACGTAACTCTTTTGGATTACAATGCTACCACAATGTGTTCTAATATTACCACACCTTTTGCCTGACAATCAAAAAATACGAATAGACTTGACGAAATAACCTCTACCTAAAAAAAAACAATTGAACTAAATAATTTAAACAAATTGTTGTTATGATAAAAAATACTGGAAATGTTAAAAAGTATTCAAATCGCCCTAAAAAAAAAAAGAAAAAAAAATTTTTTTTTGGTGGAATTGACATTATTAGGTCTCATAATATTTTTTGTTTATTTTGATGTCTAGAATGCATAGTTAAAATCTTTCGCAATGCTCGCGTAACACCGTGTATATTATATACCTATAAAAAAATAATACTTATACCTGCAAATGGAAATAATAGGGGTTTATATACCTACCATTTGCGGGTTGTAACGCACATACCTTATTTTATTTCTTGGTATAGACGACGTCAGTGTTCGTTTATTTCTTTTGTTCCCCATTTGAACAAAGCTGAAAACTTAGGAAAAAAGTGTTAAAAAATCATAAGAAATCAAAAGACTTCACTCAAGAAAGACCAACCAACCGAACGAAATAATAGTAAAGGGTCATTCCAGGTGAAATCAACAAATCGGGTGTGCTGCATGATTTCTGATTTGAATGAAAAATATTGAGGATATACTTCATGGTGGCAGAAGTGCTTAACCACCATCAGTTTTCTTTTTTATCCTTTAGTTTCCAAGTTTTGCCCTTTCAAAATTCAGAGTGGGGTCATTGAATTCGTGCTTGTGGAAAAACAGGCATAACTTTTTTTATATAAAAGGTAACGAAATAATTATTTGCCGCGTTCATCTTGTAAAATAAATATAAATGTGTTAGAGGAACTACTTGTAATAGAAAAATATAAATTAAAAATTAATATGACCTTAAACTTTTAAATGCCTATGAATTCAATGAGAAAATTTTGAATTAAATCCAGGCGATTGAAATTGACTGTATATGTATACACCATGCCTTTTAATAAACCGAAAAAATTAAACCACGTATTTCTAACTGCGTTTACAAAATATATTGACAAAGTAATAATTATTTCCATACGTCGCACTCTAGCGGGCAGTTTCGTGGCAACGTAAGGTTTACAAAAAAAAAATCTTAACTTTATTAAAATGTATTTAGTATTTGTAACAGTTTATTTGAATTCGTTTAAAAGAATCA
Source organism: Thaumatotibia leucotreta (assembly GCA_025490895.1). Lineage (NCBI taxonomy): Eukaryota > Metazoa > Arthropoda > Insecta > Lepidoptera > Tortricidae > Thaumatotibia > Thaumatotibia leucotreta. The sequence continues at coordinate 9,151 of JALPQI010013589.1, read as the reverse complement.
AAACGTGTATTCGCTATAGCCTGCGTAGAAGAGGAAGTGAAGTTTATTCATAATACACAATTACACATTTCTCCGAGATAAAAAATAACATACAATTTTTGCAAAATTCGAATTTGCCAATGCAGTCTTCCTTTAATGTAATAAATAAGACTATGAACAAATTGTGAAAAGTACGCCTGCACCCTAAAGGAAAACAAGTATATCTGAAACTACAAATTGTCTTAAAATCGAATCCGGGGAATCGACACTAAAAATGATAAATAGTCTAATTCAAAACGAAGAGGTTGAGACTACAAATAATGTTAACCAAAACACACTTCATTGACCGTTGACCGCCGGCAATTTGGAAAAAATATTAATAATATATTCGCATAACATATCTACTTAAGTAAATTAAATATTTTACATACTAGTCAATTGTATTTTTATTTAAAATTGAATGAATACTAAAAAATAATACGTTACTAACGTACTACTTTAGTTTCTAATATATTTAGAATTGTACATTATAAATACTAGGTACCAAATACTACGTACAAATATTTCTGCTTATTTGAAAATGAATTGATGTATTTGTGAACCTTATCTATCATATTGACATTCCACCAAACTGCCCGCTGGAGTGCGACGTATGATTATTTCGTTACTTCTTATAGAAAAAAATTTGGTCGGATTTTGTACAAGCAGGAATTTGACCCCACTCTTAACTTTGAATGGGCAAAACTTGGAAATTAAAAGATAAAAAAGAAAACTGGTGGTGGTTCAGCACTTCTGATACCATGAAGTATATCCTCAATTTTTTCATTCAAATCAGAAACTTTCTCCTGTTCCTCGCTATAGTGGGGGAAAAGTTACACACGGGTGCAAACGTATTTTACTTCTCTTAAGTTAAAACACTTGCTACGCTCAGGTTTCTATTTTAAAACCACTCGCTTCGCTCGTGGTTCAACTATGGAATATGGAATCCTTTCGCTTGCTCGTGTTTCAATTTCATGCTCGCGGGTAAAATACAACTTTGCACCCTTGTATAACAAATAACTATTTCTTTATAGGAGATTGATGATGAGCAGCAGCAGCACAGCATCGTCACAGTGGACAAATTACTGCAATCGCCAACCCTTTTGCCCAGCTTGGCGATTATGGGCATTTACCTCCTAATGCTGCAATACGCATAGTTAACAGGATCACCTTGTATATTATTCTATCAATTTATCGGCTGGATTAATATGTACACATTTCAGTTGCAAATTTCTAATTCTAACGGTCACTCAGTTATGCTGCGGATAGACAGACAGATAGACAGACAGACAGACATAGCGAAACTATAAGGGTTCCTAGTTTACTACGGAACTCTAAAATCTCGTGTCGATTTAAAACACTCCTATCAGTCGTGTTTTATTTTATCGCCAACCATTATTTTTTTCACACTTGTATCGTAATGTCATCATCATCATCCATCATCATCATCATCATATCAGCCGAAAGACGTCCACTGCTGAACATAGGCCTCTCCCAAAAATTACCACAATGACCGATCCTGCGTCACCCGCATCCAGCGGACCCTGGGGCAAGAAAACCTAGCGGTTAATTCCGAAAACGTTAACTTACAAAAAAAACTCTCTTTTGTAACCCGATTTTTTTTATAGACCTATTCAACAATACCCCATACTATAAGATTACAGCAAAATAAAAAAACATCCCGACTTTACTTATAGGGGAGGTGCCTGAATATGTTTTAATATATTTTATTCTACCTCTTTTTCGGTGTGACTGATATGGAGGTATACCTGTACCAAATTGCAAATTTCTTATACTAACGGCCTATGAGCTATGCTGCGGACAGACAGACGGAGAGACGGACAGACGGACATGGCGAAACTAAAAGGGTTCCTCGTTTACCACGTAACCCTAAAAAGGTTGGAATTAATTTTGGGTCTATATTGGTGGCATAATTTTTTTATTTCGAAAAATTTGTCGCCTACCAACTTTACGCCGAAAAATTAATGGCCTAAATTGTTGCACATATATAGGTATTTTGTCGTGTTTTGCCGAAATTGTTGATCCTAACTTGGTTGTTCCTGAATATCGTTTGTCCTAATGATTTTCGTGTCTAATGTGTATGTATCGAATAATAATTGTGCATAATTGTGATGGTCCTACTATTTAATGTACTAATACTAACTACTTTAAACGAACGACCTTTAAAAATATATTTTCCTTAAACTTAACCCTCCCTTAAACCACCCAACCCTGTTGTCCAAAGAATTTTAGTCATCAGACCTAGGAACTGTCGACGAAGCCCCGCTGCGCGGGACTTCTATTTCTGATCTAAGGGATAAAAGGTACCTAACGAACCTATCCAGGTTAGAGTAGGGGAGGTACAGATTCATTATTTTCTAGTACAGGGGGCTTAGCCCCCCGAGCCCCCCTTGTGGGGCGCTTCGCTCCCCCGTCGCCCCTTTTTCGGGTTTACAAGAATGAGGATGGGTAAACAATTGATTAAAAATACTTAAGTATTTTATAGACTAAGCCTTTCTCTCCGCCTTTCCTAGAAACCTAACCATTCCAAGTCGGTTTTACCCTGGCTTATCATCATCATCATCATCATCAGCCTATGATAGTCCACTGCTGGACGTAGGCCTCTCCTATTAACTATGCGTATAGACGCAATAGGAGGTAAATGCCCATAATCGCCACGCTGGGCAAGCGGATTGGCGATCGCAGTAATGTGTTCACTATGATGACGCTGCTGCCCATCATCAATCTTTTATCAAATAATGGTCAGTGACATTTCAATCCCTAAGTCGACTCTTACGACACCCGCAGGAGGAGTTGCGGTGGTGATAAATGTATTCTTACTGCCGTCACCACACAGCCTGGCTTATTACTTGAACATTATTTTAAACCATTCACCATATTGTTAATATGCTTTTTTCAACGAAATTTCGGACATAACAATTTTATTGTAGACGCAAAGAAAATTTACTGTTTGAGCAGTAGGAAACAATGAACATTATGATTATTAAGCTTAAGGTAATTCGACGTTCGAGTAATCAATATTAGGTTAAATATAGTGTAGGTGTATTAAATGTGTATGCGCAAAATAAAGTAGGCTAAACGAGTAGTATGCCATTTAACACTATGCCAAACATTCTCGGCCAAAAAATTTTAGGACAATCGACGTTATGCGACACGTCAGGCACCCCTTAATTTTATCTTAAAAATATACTCTTCAGACAAAATTTCGGTTTAACCCTTAAATTGGCAAGACACAAAATTTTCAAAAAATCTCAAATAAACTAATAATTCAAGCAAAATGTAGGTCCAGATACCCAAGAAAAATAGAAAAAAAAATCCAGGTTTTCCCAATTTCTGGAAAACCTATGTGCCACACGAGTCACATTGCCAATTACGCGGTAAGTTAGCCTTTCTTATGAACGTGCCTTATGTGTCACGTTGCCAAGAGCATAGTAAACCAAACAACTAAAGAAAAAAAAAACTTTATTACTCAAAAACATTACTTTTGGTGGAAAAGGCGAAAACAATTTCTTGCATTTCGGTTGCCGACGACAAAGCAAAGAGGCATTTTACATTTAATGCAATATACAAACGTCTTGCCCTCTTTACGGTATCTGCAACGAGACCGTGTTGGTGCATTTTCCATATTCGTGTCTCAGTATATACATTAGCTCAGGAGAGGTGAAGAAATTGTCAGCATATACTATAGCTGGTTTTTGTTTGATAGTTTTGCACAAACTGATTACTACCTTTGCTCCTAAACCAACAGAGTCTTCAGCCTCTGTAAAACTGTATCCACGAAACGTGTCGTCTCCTCCATACACAACAAAGCCATAGATAAATCCAGTAACTCCAGATCTTACAAAATTTTTGAATCCCCATTTTTTTGGTTTATTTTGTACATACTGCCGCCGACTGCCTGCCTTGAAACCTTTATACGGTATCATCATTTCATCTATAGACTAACTACTTTCTTCGTCGACCTTCAGAAAATTCTGTCGTATTTTTTCCATGACAGGCCGTATTTTAAAGTAACGATCTGAATTTTCCAAAGTGTTGTCCACAAAATAAAGATAACGACGAATTTGCTGGTAACGCTTCAACGGCATCTGGTCAGCAATAGGGGGATATCGAGTAAGTTTTGCCCAGTAATCTGTATACGCTGGCATAACAACAATTCCCATGAGTATTTGAATCCCCACAAAGGTTTTCAGTTCGTTGACCGACATTTGGATAGATTTTCCTGATTCTTGAACAGAGTATAAGTTGGTATTGTGAACAATGTCTGACATTATATCCGGTGTGAAAAAAATATTGAAATAATCTAAACTTGTATCAAGTTTTGTGTGTGCTGCCTGATATATCCCTTCGTCTATGCAACTTTTGTGCTGAAAAGGACTTTTCGACCATTTCAAATCCAGAGCAAATTTAGTTTTTTTTTACTTTTTTTTGGGAACTGCTGCTGATGGCGGTGGAGTCTGTTTGCGTTTTCGGTTAGCTCTTGTCATTACTTTGCTAGGACCTGGATGTGGTGAGTACTCTGGTGGGTCAGGTGAAGGCATGGATTGTACAGATGGGGACGGTACATTAACATTTCGAGCAAGGCTAGATTTCGGGGATAGTACTAATGTCAATAGTGTTGACTGTGGACGTAAAGCTTTTTTCTGTCTATTGGGAGGACTCGGGTTCTGGGGGTTCTCAGTTGTGGGTGTAGATTGCAGTGATGGTGACAAAGCATTATATATAGATGAAGAAGGTGATGGTAAAACTTCATTACAAAGCGGTGCGGTTAGTGCATTTTCATTGTCAGAATCGGAATCGTCCGTGTTGATACCCAATAAATTTAAGTTCTCTAGTGACGAACTGATAGAAGGTGGATCAGAACTAATTTCTTCGTCAGATAGATGATGAGATTGAAAGTTTGGTTCATCTTCAGAATCTGACTCATCATCCGAACATGCGTAAGACACAGGAACCAAAGCTAAAATTTTGTGCGCCCGAGTTTGTTTCAAGCACTGTAGGCAATAAAACCAAAACATAACCCATAATGCAAAGCAAAAAAGTTAAAAAACAAAAAAAAATGCAATTAAAACAAACAAAAGAAAATGCTTGAATAGTTGGCAATGGTACTCGTAGTACCCGTTGTCGTTGACAGGTATTTTTCTATGTAATTGGCAACGGTACTTCTGTGGTACATTCAAATATTTCGAGGTACTAACTTTTGATTAATGCGTGAAAGAGGCGAAATTGTTAATATCCTTTTATATTGATGTTTCTAAATAATGTTTATAACAAAAGAAACATTGTTAGTAAACAAAAAACAAAAGAAAAAGTTAAATAACTTACCGAAGGTGCCGACAAGTGTTTTCGTCTCGAACTCATTTTGACACTGACAGTTGTTGGTTAGTGTTGTTAGTGTTATTTATTTTTTCTACTATTAAGTTTAATACAATTGATCACTTCGTAGTAAAAATATTATAAATGAACAAAAAAATCAAGGTCTAGATTTTTTCAAAGTTAACGTACCTCACAAGTACCGTTGTCAATTTAAGGGTTAAAGACATTTTTTTGTACACTTGTTTGACGGTGAACACTGTCACCGGCGTCGAAAGTGTTAAGGGATAAATATTTAAAAAAAAAACGCTGAAATCGATTTGTCTTATTTTTTATCAGCTGTTGGAATACGACGTATCAAGTCGCTATCTTTCAAATCACACTATTTCCATACAAACTTTCAACTACCTTTTAACCACTTTAGGCTTTAAATTTTATAAAATGGTTTCTCATTTTGTATACAAATAATTATATAAGTAACCTTCAGTTAGGTAGGTCCAACTTCGAGAATGAGGTCAATCGTCGAATCCGACTCGGTTGGGCAGCGTTCGGGAAGCTACGACACAGTGCTTGAAGTCCGCAGTGTTTGAAGACGAAAGTCTTTAATCAGTGTGTGTTGCCAGTGATGACATACGGTACTGAAACGTGGCAGCTTACAATGGGTCTCATAAGAAGGCTCAAAGTCACCCAAGTCTCTGCTTGATCGGATTAAAAATGAGACCATCCGCAGCAGAACCAAACTAACCGAAATAGCTCTCCAAATCGCTAAACTGAAGTGGCAGTGGGCGGGGCACATTGCGCGTAGAACCGATGGCCGTTGGGGCGGGAAGGTTCTTGAGTGGCGGCCACGCACCGGAAGGCGTAGCGTGGGTAGGCCCCCCACAAGGTGGACTGATGACCTGGTGAAGGTCGCAGCAGTCCGCTAGATGCGGGTGGCGCAGGACCGGTCATTGTGGCAATCTTTGGGGGAGGCCTATTTTCAGCAGTGGACGTCTTTCGGCTGATATGATGATGATGATGATGAACCTTCTGTAAAGATGCCATCTTTCTAGCGCTAGTAATTTACATTAAATTTATTGTCTACCTTAGTCTCCTTAAACAAAATCTACACCCCTACTTAACCCTCTCAATCATGAAATTTCCCTGCACTCTGATATATTATTGCTTTTTTCATATCATAGCTTTAAGTTAAACTTCAACCCAATAAAAATTGTAATCCCCTTTTAACCTTTAAGAAATGATTAAATTAAATTTCTTGTACTCTTGTAAAATACCTTATTAATACTAAAGTTTCAAGTTCCTAAATTAAAATAAATTTGGATCCCACCTTTGCACTCTTATCTTAACAGAAAAAAACAGCTTATACGAACACACGAAGTTAGACATTGTCATTCAAATGAACAATAAATTGAGTCTCTAATTGTTTACATTTATTTTTACCAATGTATAAAATACGCAATAGAATGTCGAATTTACAAGAATATGTTTGTAATTTACCATTTTTGGAGTTACCTACGTCACATAAACGTGTACGAGTATTTGCTCGTGCTATAATCAAAACATAGTACCTACCGAAAAAAAGCAACGTTATTATTAGGTACTTTGTTTGTGCAATATGCAATGCATATTCACAAAGTCATTCATTCGTTCATTCATTCATTCAATGCAACACGAAAGTTACCTCTTACCTACATGTATCCTAGGTACCTTTTTTTTTTTTTTATACCACGTCGGTGGCAAACAAGCATACGGACCGCCTGATGGAAAGCAGTCACCGTAGCCTATGGGCGCCTGCAACCTCAGGGTGTCACATGCGCGTTGCCGACCCAATAAAAATAAAGTTGGCACAACAAAGTGGCTCCACTCCACCTGATCGTAAGTGAAAAGTAGAGCCCAAATCGCGGCGGCAACGAACAGGAGACAATCAGTAACCTGTTAGTTGCCACCGCCTTGCTGGCCCGCTAGATGCTGGTAAATACACCGGCTGACCCCGAAACACGGCAAACACGAAGGTAAGTCATTTCACGGGCGTTTACACCGAATGTACGGTGGTAGCCAACCAGGCGGGTACTAGTAAAAATACCCTACCACCGGCTGAGAAGCTGGCTACTCAGTATTTCCCTTAGTCGACTCCTACGACACCCACGGGAAGAGAGGGGCGGTGATTTTTGTATTCTTACTCCGTCACCGCACGGATAAGATACCTACTTGTAATGTAGGCACGAGGTTAAATAAAAACATTAAAATGTATGCAAGGTACCTACGTCATTTTTGCGTTACTATTAAGAACAGGAATTCCCTCGGTTCACCAAGGAGCAGTTCATGACAGCCTTCGTTACCCTTCTGCCACTGACGACGACGACTGCGACTGGTCTGGTGACGTGATATGATTAAATCTTGTTATCCACATTGTAATCCACACTCCTTTTTTTATACATTAGAACAACCTGTATATTAGCAGTTCCTGAGGTAATAAAAAACCGGCCAAGAGCATGTCGGCTCATGCTAGGGTTCCGTACTTTTCGGATATCTCTGAAAATATTGACTTTAGAAAAAAACTTTGTTTGAAAATCTCTTATTTTTTTCAAAGACCTCTTCAACGATGCACTGCACACTATAGGATTACAGCAAATAAAAAAATCATTCACACTTCACCAGGTTAGGCACCCGAATTTTTTTTTCTATTTTTTATTTTACCACTTTGTCGGCATAATTAATACTATGTATATCTGTACCAAATTGCAGATTTCTAGTACTAACGGCCACTGTGCTATGCTGCGGACAGACAGACGGACAGAGCAAAACTATAAGGGTTCCTAGTGTACTACGGAACCCTAAAAAGGTACAATAGTATGAAACCTCTTTTAAAGAGTAGCTTACATAAATACTCTACATTTATCAGTTCCCTTATTTCCTTAAGGGTTAAGGAACCTACCATCTAAACTGGTTTTTGTCCAGAACTTGCTCCATAACATACACAATCAATCAGAAATATCTGCCAAAAGTGAAACACGTGTCGTTAAGAAGTTCCGTTCTGGTCTTTATCAGCAGTTCCACCTACTCACATTAAAATGCATAAATGATAATGCTTGATGTTTAAATGATAATACAGAATCCTAAGGTTCCTAAGGAAACACCCCATCAGAACTGGTATTTGACAATACCATGACATTACACGACCATCTTCATTGCTTAAAATGCATAACCAGTTACACACATCATACAAAACACCAAAGTATTCCGAAGTTCCGTTCTAGCCTTCATCGGCAGTTCCACTTCCCTAAGTAATTACTTATGCGTGTGGATGCATTAGGAGGTAAATGTAAATCGCCACTTCAATCCCTTTTTCGACTCTTGTGACACCCGAGGGAAGAATTGGTCCACACCAATTCAACAAAATGTATTCTTACTGCCGTCACCACACGGTATTTGTGTACACAACTGTAAGGATTACTTACTTACTCTTTACGTCCTGCTTAATATAGACTCTGAAACAACCAGTAATATGTCAAACGTTTATCTACCAAAAGAAACATCTCAGAAGATGAGAGAAATTGTCTCAGTTCAGTGGATAAAAATCTAAATGGTACACTATACTATAAACGAACTAGTATTTAAACTCTAAATGTCATACGAATAAATTTAGAGTTTATCAGTTTTCATATTTTTATTTCAAAAATAATTTACTTTCAATATAGAATGTACTTACTGAGAAGATGCGGCATATACTTTCTTACCAAGAAATCGTGGCCGCAGAAATCGCAGTGGCGATGAGCACAGATTTTATTCCACAAATCAA
>JALPQI010013588.1:0-25471 GCA_025490895.1 Thaumatotibia leucotreta | reverse complement strand
GCATAAGGAACTCTTTATAGTCCGTGCGCGCGAGTGGATCGCACGCATCTCGCGGCTCTATTCGAACCCTTTTCGGTGTTGTCAAATATTAGAAAAAAAACAATAATACAGTGTGTAAAATGAGTTGGGGTCCGGAGCATGATCGGCCCAGCGCTAGGCTGGAAATCAACGAGGCGGTGGGCAAGCTACTGCAAACCTTCAACTATGATACGATAGTGCCACAACCTTCCAGGTAAGTTTTTTTTAATGTGCCATTCCGGATCAGTGAAAGGGGGAAATACCTACTTATTGATTATTATTTTTATTATGTTTAGGACACAAATAGTCGTACGGGTTACATGGATAGTTAGTACAATATAGAGTACAAACAGACCTATACTAAATTAACTGTTAATAAACTTACTAAATTTTATAGGTACCTAAGGTAAAGAAAATAACTGTAACATCAAAACTACGACAATAATCGCGTAACTAAGGTTTTCAAACTAGACAAAGGATGTTTAAATGAATCAATGTTAAGAAGTTGATTATGATAATCATCTGAAAAAATACAGATCTAGGATCTAAGGGTACTTATATACTTAGGTACTACATACTCAATATTTTAAACTAAGTTCTGTTAGGTAGGTAAACAAAACAGAAATATAAAAGTTATTAAATATTGTAATATAGGTACCTAGATTTGAAATACCACTTTCTTATTATTTAAACTCATAAATTACTCAGTGATCGTTATAAGCAACGTGCACTTTCCGTGGCAATGGCTATGGTTGACAGAAAAAGTAACAAATGTGAAAATGCTATTTCGTTTTATTACTCGTATCCTAAAAAAAATTGCACTTTCCTTAGGATTCATATAAACTTTAAGTATCCTATTTTAAAAACATTTTGCTAAGTCTTTATTTTAATCAAAATTAATATTCAAGTACCTACCTAACTATTTCGATTGGAGTAAGATTTATTTTATTTATTTATTTAAATTTTACAACTATCAGTACAGTTTCCCATTGCGACAGATCAGTGTAAGTAATATAATGGATTTTTCAATTTAACGTGAACGTTTGACAGCCAAATCTGTTTAATACATTTTAGTCGTTTACTCGTTTAATCAGTGAAGGTAATTTGAATAAGTGACTAAAATATGTATAGGTAATTAATTATTATAATTAAAATTACTCTAATTTCTGAAATTTTAATATGTAATTGATAAAATACCTGTGTATTTGATTTTTCTGTTAACCATACTTTGCCACCAATATCGCACGTTGATAACGATCACTAACTCATACAGGGTGAAACCTGAGTTGTTATCAGTAATACGTTTTTCTAACTCTATGAACAACTAACAACTGAATGCCCCACATAGAAATACCTAGTCATGTTTTTATATTATTATTATTTTTGTGGCTTTTTCTAATTTTTAAATTGTATTTCAGAAATGATAACGGCTATTTAAGCTATTGAAAACGTTAAATATAATAAAATATCATTTAATTTTACACGAAATGACAAAATGCCGTTAGTAATTACCTACTTAAATTTGAAGAGGTAATTTAAATTATTCCATTAATTTATCTACAAAAATCCTTTTGGATATCCTAAAACCTAAATATACACAAGCATAAACCCAAAAAATAACTAAATAACTTGTCAATGTTTAAGTAAGTTGTGGGGCATTCAATTCTTAGTTGTTTATAGAGTTAGAAAAACGTATTACTGTTCACGACTCATGTTTCACTCTGTATGGACTTAATCACGTACTTGATGTCCATCCCTTAGATACGCCAGTTACCTACGTCGTAGCTACCTAGACTCGGTACCTCGAAAAGGGATGTTAAATAATAATAGGAATGTATACATAGAAACATTAGTAATGACTGTAATGAGTAATTATTGATAGGTATCTGATTTTACAGATTTTCAGAATATAGTTAATTATCTCTTCTAATATCCTAATGATACTAAAAAATAAAACTTAGGAATAAGGATGATGAATAATTTTTTAAATAAAGTTATATAAAGAAAAAAAAATGCACTTGTCCTTCTAAGTCCTTGTAGGTAGGTATAGGTATATATTTGGTCATAACAAAATTTAAACTTTTTTTAAAAAGTAACATTTACCAAAGAAACACATAATATAATATGTCAGGACTTAGTAGGGGTAGACAATATAGGTAGTAGTAGGGTACTAGTCAGATATAGGTAGATAAATAATTACCGCTATATCTTTATTGGTGTTTTTATTGTTTTACTCAGTGCATTCCCGTTGTCCATAAGGTTTTGGCACTCAGAATATGTCCCCTAAGAGGTTTTTAGAAGTTTCAGAAGTAGGTATGGACTTACCTCATTACCCACCCGGTATATTAATGTAACGGCATTTAGGTACCTTCTTGTGTTTGTCTGGTGAACACGAATATCTGATCTACACGTGTATGAGTTTTGAATGTTATGATCATTGTGATGTACCTACATAACCTATAAGTAGATTTTCCCATAACGTGTTTCATTATAGAATATTGCGTCGATCACACTTTTATTTGTATAATTTACGTCGTCTTATGCCCAAAATTAACAATCGCCGGTTTAAAGGCAGAACCAACTATCTCGTTGAAGTTGGTTTTAACAAATCGTATTTTACGCCAATGGCATAAAACACTATTTGCTAAAACAACTTTTATGCAGCACTTGTCGGTTGACCAAACTTTTTCAATAGAAAGAGACGGGAGTCATTCGTGTAGGCTGCACACGAAATAAATTAGGTATATGTATTTTGCTAGGTTCTTGCTACTGGCAAAAATCACATTCCACCCTAGGGGATTAAAAGCAATTTTCCACCGGCTTACCTACCCACGAAAACTCAACTTTCTGAAAAGGAAGGATGAAAAACTAATTACTACTACCCTTTTCGTTAAATGTTACAGTTTCCTCGCTATTATAGTGACGGATTTTTTTGTGAGCCGTATACAAAGTAATCGCGCGTTAGACATAGTTCGCGCGAACGCTTAAAAAGCGTCGCGTTATCCTGAAGTTGGTGGTCCATTATGCTCAATTCGATTTAACATCCAACGCCCAACGTCGAAAATCAAACAGTGCTCGATAAAAAAGCGCCGCGGTTTAAAACCGCCATCGTGTGAATGAATATACGGTTTTGCATTTGTTTCATTTGAACATTTTTTTAACGGCTGCTAAAAAAACGCTCGTGCGAACTAGTTCTTAGTAACTTAGCTCATGGTAGCATGCATGGTACGGCTACTGAGCCCTAACATTGGTATCGAGCTTAAGGCACACCGCAACATGATACTCTCAATGAGGTTTTAATTTCGTAAGCTCGCGCAGCCCGATAGCGGAAACGAAACTCTCAAGTGCTTCCACGTAAAGGAACGACATATACAAACTAGAATACGTGTGAATGAGAGCGCTGCATTTCCTTTAAGTGGTGTTAATAATTCAAACTTAGTTATGGGCGGGTCTTACTGAACTACCAAATTAAGATAAACAAATGAACTGTTAGCGGCGCATGAAAGAGATGTCCAATACGTTATGTTTAGTGATAAGGAGCATAATAACAGCCGTTTCGCTTAATTTATCATCTTGCGTACCTACATAGAATTAATCATGACCTGTGTAAATGATAACATTGGAAGCTTATCGATATTAACTTAAATACTGCATTGTGTTGTTTATATAAAAAAAAAATAAACACAATAAAACCGGCCATGAGCATGTCGGGCCATGCTCAGTGTAGGGTTCCGTAGTTGGGCATTTTTACTTTTTGGGTTACCCATTTAGCGCGAAGTAAAAAAAACCTTAATTTCAGTTATCTTCGTGACGACAATTGAGTACCTACAATATCTTTACATTAAACTCGATCGGCGTTTTTATATTATAATATTTATAAATATGGCTTATAGTTTGTAAAATGAACACCAAAACCGAGATATTATCGAAAATTTGTGCTTAATTGTCGTTACGAAGCTGAGTGAAATTAAGTTTTTTTAAACTTCGCGCTAATTGTTATTCAAAAACTTCTGGGCCGATTATGTTCTAAATAGTTTTATTTTAAAGTATTCTATAAGCATAATTCATGATTTTTTTCATATTTTTTTGACGTAGGTACAGGTCAAAAGTTAGAGGGGGGGGGGACACGATTTTTTTTTCTTCTGGAGTGATTATCTCCGAAAATATTGACATTAGAAAAAAATATTGTTTTAATACCCTTATTCTTTTTAAGAGACCTATTCAATAATACCCCACACTGTATGATTACAGCAAATAAAAAAATCATCCCCACTTCACCAGTTGGGAAGGTACCCGAAAAAAAAAATTGTTTTGTAGTTTTTATTATACCACTTTGTTGGCATGATTAATATGTATATCTGTACCAAATTGCAGATTTATAGTATTAACGGCCACTGAGCTATGCTGCGAACAGACGGACAGACAGACGGACATGGCGAAACTAAGGGTTCCGTTTTTGCCATTTTGGCTACGGAATCCTTAAAACCGGCCAAGAGCATGTCGGGATATGCTCAGTGTGTCAATGCGGGCAATCTCATGCAATAAAATTATTGTGAATTATAATCGGCCCAGACGTTTTTGAACAAGTACGGAAGCCTATACAGAGCATGGTCCGACATGCTCCTGGCCGTTTTTTCTTATTTATATTAAATCACTATCACTAATTCGTAGGTAACTCGATAGTCGTTGACTTCATATTTTTAAAACCTAAATAAGTAGGTACGTGTTACGTATCTGTTCAATAGTGTATAGGTAATATGTAGGAATGTATAGAAACTATTAGATCTATCCTAAGTATGATATGTATATGTAGGTACATATTATCTATCATGGAACGACGTAATTAGTCATTAGCCGATAGATATGGCCCCGGGTCAAGCGGCTTCATGGAAACTCGACCCGCGCTCTAATTGAATGCCCATATTTTATCTCTTTATCTCTTTTTACATATGTATATGTCAGCGCTATACAAAAGTAGTCGATATTTTAATATCAACATTTTTTACCGTTGACGCTTTGATATGTGTAAAAGTAGGGTTAGGCACAGTTGAACCCTTAATTAACACCATTTTTATTGATCTTTACAAAGTCTATTAAATTAAGTGTAATAACAAAATATTACCTCCTCTTAAAATAATAATAAACTATACTAGTAAATTAAAATTGATATAAGTGCAAAGATACATATTTACTTTAATTTCGTACTTCACATGCACCTCTGCATTTATACACGCTATGGGCACAGCTGATAAGCTCAATAACGGCTGCTGATAAAAGCACAAAAAATGGTCAAATAAAAGTGAATTCCCCGATAGCTTATCTCTTGTGAAGAATTTGCACAATTTCAAAATATTTAAGTAAGACATATTAGTAAAAGGCATACCTAATGCGTCTATACGCATATTTAATAGGAGAGGCCTACGTCCAGCAGTGGACTATCATAGGCTGATGATGATGATGATGATGATACCTAAATATTAGTACCTACCTCTGCACTGTAGAAGTGTATATTATTTGATTTCCATGTTTTATTTTCTCTTTATCTAACTACTTATAGGTATTCCTGTGTCATTAATTACTTAAAATATATTATTTATGATAATTGACAGTAGGTACTAAGTTGCTCACTAAAACTATGAACCATACAATTCTGACCATGGTTAGGTAGATAGGTATCTGGTAGTAACTAGTAGTAATTAGGTATAGGTATTATCACAGTTTCAAACAATATTTAGATCGACTTTAAAAATGTAGGTATTCTTTTTACTTAGCGGCAAGGCAAAATAGATTGAGTCAGTTCTGACATCCCAAGTCTTAACAATAAACGCTGGTAGATTTTTGTCCTAATATCAAGACTTCGGAACGAAGTGGGGCGCGGCGTGTGACGGTTTTTATCGTCTTCCTGCCTACCCGATTTATTTCCGCATGTGATAGCGCTGCGCAAACATTCCCATTGTGGGGTTCTTATCTGCCTCAGAGGCTCTGGACCCCTCTTCAGGGGCTGGAGTCTACCTTAACAAAACATTTAAAAAGGTGGTTCAATTGAATCATTAATTTCCCAAAAGACAGCGTACGAAGAATACCTATAGGATAGGTATGTACTCCTAAAAAGGAAATGGACCACTGAGCTTTTTGACCGTAACTTAAAAAGTAGCTAGGTAGTTATTTTGGTGTACTGCCATTTGGCAAATTATGTTTCCCAAATATGACTTCCCAAATAACTTATCGCAATAGTCTCATTTCCCAAACAAATCTTTAGCAAAGTTACGTTTCTCATTTTATTCATTTGGTCAAATTATTATTTTGCAAAGTTTCACTTCGTCAAGAATTTATTAAGCAAATGCTTATTAAGCAAATGTTTTATTTTGTCATAAGTTAAAATCCAAAAAAAGAATTGCCAAATTTGATACTTCGCAAGCTCTACTTATAGCAAAAGCCTGGCAAATGATAATATTATTTTAAAGTTCGTAGGTCTGTACAGGAATTTCGTACTTTTTTGCACAACCCTTGGATTGAACTTGCCTGGAACAAAAAACGTATTTCATGAATAATTGGTATCATAATGAATGAAGTGAATATCAAATAAAATCCATCATAATGATTACTATTCATATTTTTTATTGGTAGGTACTAAGAAGGCACACATAGCCACGGATAAAAAAACTATATTTTGATTTTCATTTTCATAAAAAAATAACCCCAGAGCCACCGTTAGGTACGACGACGAGCGAAGCGAGGAGGAGTGTTAGGTGAAACTGCGACCATACAGCGCACGAGCCGAGCGAGCGAAGCGAGCGTGCCGCGGTAGCGGCCGGCGAGTGCCACAACCGACTGTTTTGTTATTCCCTCGGCATTGCGTTCCCTCATCAGTTTAAGCTCTACTTATAGCAAAAGCCTGGCAAATGATAATATTATTTTAAAGTTCGTAGGTCTGTACAGGAATTTCGTACTTTTTTGCACAACCCTTGGATTGAACTTGCCTGGAACAAAAAACGTATTTCATGAATAATTGGTATCATAATGAATGAAATGAATATCAAATAAAATCCATCATAATGATCACTATTCATATTTTTTATTGGTAGGTACTAAGAAGGCACACATAGCCACGGATAAAAAAACTATATTTTGATTTTCATTTTCATAAAAAAAGAATCCCAGAGCCACCGTTAGGTACGACGACGAGCGAAGCGAGGAGGAGTGTTAGGTGAAACTGCGACCATACAGCGCACGAGCCGAGCGAGAGAAGCGAGCGTGCCGCGGCAGCGGCCGGCGAGTGCCAGAACCGACTGTTTTGTTATTCCCTCGGCATTGCGTTCCCTCATCAGTTTCATCTAAATTAATACTGTTTAAAACCCGACTTTTAATTGTTTATCAACATAATATAAAACCCCGTGTGAGCTTTTATTAAAAAAAACATAAACATACCTACATAAAATTCGCCTCAAACTTTACCCAAAAACATTGGTAATTATTTAGTTAACTAAATGCCAGCTAAACCATCAACTACATGAAAATATGCATTATACAAACTTTCAATTAAAAACCAAGCCCACAGGTAGAATTTCCAACCATTTAGTTGGGAAATAAAACAATTTCATAAGATTCAATTAGAATGTGATCTTTCGGCGAAATGACTTTATGCGAAAAATTGGTTGCGATGTAATATTGTATATGCGGTATAAATCGTATGCCATACAATATTTTGGGATTAGTATGTTACGCCAAACGATGCATTTGCCAAAAAATATTTTGGGAAAATAAAAACGACCAAGTAATTCTTTGCTAAACAATCGCTTGCCAACAAAAAGGCTTGCTAACTGTAAAATTGCGATAAGTAGTTTTGACAACTGAATTTTTGCCGAATGAAAATTTGGGAAAAATAGTTTGCGATGTGATATACTTTGGGAAAAAATATTTGCCAAACATTAGTAAACCAGTTATTTTATGTAGGTACCTACTAGAGACACGGCTATACTCGCCAGGCGGTGATAGCTGATAGCTGAGCGAGTATCGTCGTGTCTCTTTTATTTACACGGGAGTGCGTATCTTTTGTTTGTGTTTATAGCCGACAGTTCATAGCTTAGTAGCTCGCGGTGAGACCAGTGCCTTAACTACATGTTTTTACAATAAAGAATTGCATTCTTTTGTACAGATTCAGTTTATTGCTGTAACAACTAACTAATGAAAAAACATAACTCACTTATTTAGATCAATAAACTTTAAAAAATTGCTGTTGCGAGAATGCCTTTATTTTCTTATGAGTAGTAAGTATAGTTAAAATAGTACATTGTGCATCAAGGGAGGTAAGTACGGAATTAATAACGAGAACTTTTAATGACTCGAGTTAGTATTCCGCTTACCGACCGTGATGCAGACAATGTTTTTTGTTTTTCATCAAACGGACAAAAAAATTTAAATTTCTATGACGTACTGATATTTCTATTACTCCCTAGGGAATTTCACTTTTCTATTACTTCCGCTACGCATGCAAGCAATGGCGCGCTTAGACAGCAAGTGTGATGAAAATATAATTATTTTTTGAGTCTCTCGAAATTAGTTAATTCCTAATTTCAAACGACATTTACACCTGCAAGCTTTTTTACCGCGTTGTTTTTAATGTAATTATGGATTTGTCAATGATTATGTAGGTAAGGTGAGGTCTTTGTAAACAATAAGATATGTTATTAAATTAGCATTCTGCTGTTTCTTTATATTAGGAAGGTAGAAGCTTATCCGTGTGAGTACCTACCAACTATCTACCTGTATACAAAGTAATGTAGTAAGTATATGCTACAATTAAACGTAACCCTCGAGTTACTTGCTGCGGCAGCAACATTAATTAACAAGTGGAAACATTCCTATAGGTATTATGTTTACTGCGCGTTTAGCACCCGCGTGCTGCCTGGCCTGCGGCGGCCAGAGGTGCTTCAAATATATGTTCACATAGTATGCAGGTGTAATAATTATGTTAAAAGATTTCAAGATCACTAGTTACTTCATTGGTGCCTTCGGTTGCATTGTAGTATTAAAACCAATCACAGTGACACAGGTTACTGAACATTCGGTGACTTTGAAACATAATAATTATTTTACTTGTCTAATTAAATCAGGTGGCTATTTTTAAATAATTAGGCTCTCATTGCATTTAAGAGTACATCATTTTATTTGATCCCATCACTCAAATTCTAGATCTTGTAAGATTTGCTTTTCATAATTTTCTAATAATGTTTTTGATGGTTAATTTAAAGCCTTCAGCAATGTTCAGCCGCCAATAAGACAAGAAATAATCTTGCCTGTAAGACGAAAATATTCGGTTTATTTTATTCAGTGGGCATATCGGGAACGTTGTCATACGTAAACGGACATCTGGCCTACTACCGCGAAAATCGAAAAGCGTCATTAGAGTGAGAGAGACAAATCTTCGAAATTTACGAATTTCGTTTTTCGCGGTAGGGCCGCTGTCTTTGCCACACCGATTACGCCTACTTTGGAGAGACAGACGCTTGTAATTTATTTATTTATTTGCCAACTTCGCGGTAGGCCTGTAAGACTGGCCTACTACCGCGAAAATCGAAATTCGTCAATTTCGAGGATTTTTCTCTGACACTCAAACGAAGACGTCATTAGAGTGAGAGAGACAAATCCTCGAAATTTACGAATTTCGTTTTTCGCGGTAGGGCCGCTGGTACAATAACCTTTTTAATGGAATGTTGCAAGGGCAAATACAATTATGTTTATAAAATCAAAGTTCAGGGAACTCCGCTTAATGCAGGTAATAAATTTAGATAACGGGTTCTAGAAAGTAAATGAGATACCTACACAGATGTCATATATACCATAGATCAAGCAAACGTATCTACTTAGCGTGTCAAATGAACTTAGTAAAATCTACTGAGTTGTCCGTCTTTAATTGCAGCTTGCAGCTTCCGGGCGTCAAATTTTGTAAGTTGAAGTGAACAAAAACATTAATAATGCCTCCTTAAGTAATATTAATTGCAACAACAAAAAAATATGAATACTCAAGGGCCTGAGACATTTAAAATCATAGGCAAGTAACAACTTCAGTACAAAATCTGACATGCTCGGCCGCCATACAAATGAATGAACTTGTTTCTTCTATCCAAATCTAATTCTGTGGATACCTAATAGAATTTATCCTTGACCCTCTGTCAATCAAAGCTGCAGGATTAATCTCCGGGTCGGCAGCGCTGTGTGCTACCTGCGTGTGCGCAGTGATTGGAGCCTCCCCTGTAAGTGGGGGCGCAAACACGGCCGACACAGGTGCCGCCCGGAAGCACCCTGTGTGCTCAGCGGACTCGCACACTTCATTACTAAGGTGTAGCGGTGAACTTGGGATTATCCCATTTTAAGGAATTATTTTTCTTTCACCCTAAACTTGGCAGAATTTTAAAAAATCGTGCGTTCTAGCCTCCTCGCCGCTGTGTAGAGCAAAAAATTCTGTCTTTAAAAAAATACAAAAAGTGGGTCAAAAAGTATGTATCTTTAAAGATACACTGCCAAGTTTAGGGTTAAATGAATCTGGCAAGAAGTTGAAGATCGAGACAGAATGTCGTCCTCTCGTTTCGGAGGCGAAGACCCTCTTTAGATCCCTGCGTGCATACTTGCATAGCCAAGGTGCTAACCGCTAAGCTCAAAATTGGTACCTAGATGTAGTTGACAACTACCAATATATCCAAAAAAAAAATAGGATATAATGGAAATCCGGTATAATGATGCCACCGAAGATACGGCGGTTGAAACTCTCGGAGAAGTGCCCTTTTATTCTTCTTTCATTAAATGAAGCCCGTGCTAGTATCTGGCAAGAAGTTGAAGATCGAGACAGAATGACGTCCTCTCGATTCGGAGGCGAAGACCCTCTTTAGATCCTTGGCTGCACAACCAAGATGCTAATCGCTAACGCTCAATCGTGAAGTAGGCAGCTAACTGTCTTTGTCGCACTAATAATAAGAGTGTGAGAGAGAAAATCACAATATGCTACTAAGTACGTTAGCAATTGGCAACTTGGCTACGCACTCTAACGTCCTGAGTCCTAGTGACGTCACCTACTTCAACCGAATTTTAACTTTGAAACTATATCTATAAAGTCAAAATGTTATGTAATATATATATGATATAGGACCTCACGAGGCTAATCCAAATTAAATAGTCAGTAAAAATTAATGACTGTCTCGAAATAATATTTTTTAAAACATCAAATAATCCCAGAACTCAGAGCTGATGATAACTCACATTGATGACTAAACCCTTGAAAATCCAGTGAATTTGACAAAAGCAGACTGTACTTAATTTATGTTAAGTATTACAGATTTTCTGAAGTGAATCATGATATTAGTTCTCGGAAAGTGCCTACTCAAAGTAGTCCGGTAGTTAATTTTGGTCATATATTTGATATATGTCATATTGCGTGTCATCCTAATACACGAAAAAACAAATGTCTTATACGTGTACGTTATTTAAATTATAGGTTTTTGATTTGAAGTACGAACCGAACTATAAGGCTAAACCAGAGATGTGCGAGGATGTGTTTCTATACAAATGACACCTCGCTCGAGTCATTAATATGTGTCATTTGTATGGAAACACATCCTCGCACATCTCTGGTGGAAACGCAGCCTTATGCACTGAAATATCAACACCTAAACGGCTACCTATTTATAGGTATCTATAAGTAGGTGCTTGATAAGTATACTAATTTATTTTTGTATAGGTTAGGTACCTTTTTAAAATTATCCCAAATAGAATCTCCATGATAGATATTTTTTTACTAACTAGGTATCCTAGGTTCTACGACGAATAACGGACCCAGCGAACTAAATATGCAAACGAAATACTCTAAGTAGCGGGTCTTCCTCCAATTGAAAGTTCAAACGATGACACTATAAGGCTGCGTTTCCACCAGAGATGTGAGAGGATGTGTTTCCATACAAATGACGCCTATTAATGACTCAAGCGAGGTGTCATTTGTATGGAAACACATCCTCCCACATCTCTGGTGGAATGGAAACGCAGTCTTATGCACTGAAATATACTTAAACGGCTACCTATTTAGAGGTATCTGTAAGTAGGTGTTTGATAGGTATAATAATTTATTTTTATATAGCTTAGGTTCTTTTTAAAATTACCTGAAATAGAAGGTTCTACGACGAATAACGGACCCAGCGAACTAAATATGCAAACTAAGTTCTAAGTAGCGGGTCTTCCTCCAATTGAAAGTTCAAACGATGACTAAGATTAAAGGAAGCGGTCGCTTTTAAGCTCCTTTCCGCAATGTTCTATTTGCCGAGGTTTTACCATTACGTAAGGCATTGTACATACAATTTGTAGGTGCGTGTGGGCAAGTGCGGGCCCCAAATATTGACAAAGTGTAATCTGGGCGGAGCGGGCGCGTTTAGCAGGCGCGTGGTAATGTGTTCTGGCAACATTTAACACTAGCCGAGGCTCTTCATTACCGAGGCCCTACTTATTTGGCCACCGAAGCCCGCTAAACGATATTCGCGAGACGATGTTTACTGTGTGTGGTTGGAACGGTTTAGCGCGTAAACTACCCATATATATGGAAACTGTATCTTACAGGCATTTTTTAACTCTTGTATGAAGTTTTTTTTCCAAGTATTGATCCATAACAATAAGTAGTACGACATTAAATAATTGAAATCATCATCTGTTAGGTACTTAATGTATTAATTAAGCCGGAGAAAATGTTTCATATCAGCTATTGTAAGAAACGTCTAATAATTCATGTAAAGGTGCGGTTAAACTAAAAGAGCATTCGATGTTCTAACCTCCCACTCTACGAAATTTGATCGGTACACAAAACGTGATTGGTTGATTTCTTAGAACGGGCGCTAGAACAGCGAATGCTCTTTTGGTTTAAACGCACCTTAACTCAAAACCGAAAAGCTCGCGATTTCCTCGCAATCACCAACATCCTCAGCATTGACGTCTTTGACAACGTCTTTGTCGTGTAATACATTCGCAGATACTCGTATATTATTACTGTTAAGATCAATAATTTTAACTAAAAATGGATATGAAATCGAGGTTTAAGGTTTTAAGTTGGCGATAAAATCAAGATTGTGTTCTAAAAATGCGTGATTATAATAAATAATGCAAGTTTTTAGGTTTGTTTACATTTTTTATGTTTTCTACTGACGAATAACGACTTTTAATTTAAGGTTAATAAAATATCTTTGACCATTCAATGCTCTTGTAAAATTAAATCGAGCAAAATATGCTTTACACATACTCGTACTCGTACGTGTGCTAAAAAACGGGATTTTAACTAACGAACATCTTCGGATCCAAGTGATCAAACCAATTATTTTCCAACTGCGCTTTCGGGCGTTCTGGAGAAACAAACAAATGTTTCAACACTTTCAACCATAGATATTACTCTATTTTCTACCCAACCGCTAGAGTCTGGCTAGTGAAATATTGCCCCAACTTTTGGCGGGAAATTCAAAAAAGTTTTTAAGTGCTGGTCACACATCCAGCCCTAGAGTTTTTGAATTTCCCGCCAAAAGTTGGGGCAATATTTAATTAGCCAGACTCTACCTATAGGTTTTCAGTGAACTTGTATATCTGTATAGCTTCAAGAAATAGTGTACCTACCGCACAGCAATCGTGGCCGAGTGGTCGTTATCAGTGTAATGTGGACACAGATGCGTTCCCATGCGTCTTCACCCTCCACTAATTGAACGTCATATTATCACGCGACATGCTCGAGGATAACTCATGCCTGCATTCGATCTGAACATGACAAATGGCACTTGAGAATGTTATGCCCATAAATTATTATTTAATTTTGTTTTCCCTGCTCGGGAAGTTCATTCCTATATTTTTCTTTCATTGTTACAATTAAAATTTACTCAGATAAGCAGGAGCTTATCTAAGTCAATTTTGATATAGGTTCAGTCAAGGTAAAATGATATAGATGCGCGAAAAGTGCATATATAAACGACCTTATAAGTAAAAGGGATGTTGAGGATACATATATTTAGTATTTTGCACGCATGTAGGTATATATTGTACCTTGACTGTACGTAAATATTTTTCTCGTTAAATCTGAACTCTAATAACCATATTTTACTTTTTAGTTTAATAAAAAAAAAAGTATTTTACGAACTTAATACAAGTTTGTAGACTAGAAATTAAATGTTTTTAGGTAACCCGGATCCCTCGGGTAAAAGTAACTTAGGTACAGTCGAAGACAAAATAAGGTGTATACAAAAATATTCAAAAATATGTCCTAATGCACTCTATTATTTTTGCACTTGACTTTATTCTCGTAATTTCTTGAGAAACCTATAGATACTAGCCGAGCGTCAAAAAAGCTTTCGTTCACTATCAACCCTTGGCTGACAATCAATTATATATCGCAACCAATCAATCAATGACAATCAATTATTTTGTACATTATACCTAATATGTGTGTGCAGGGACAAAAGGCTGACATTAATTACACAGAATAGGTACTTATTTCAGCGCACCAATACCATACATTAAAAGCTACCTAACAGATTAAGACCAATTGCATCCGGCATGCATCCGCCAATCGTATGTCATGCACAGAAATTCATCTCGCTTATCAAATAGGTCGCTCCGAGGTTGACCAATGTCCGTGATGGTGGGGCTTGGTCATATATTAGTCGATATTATTATTATACTTAACGATAAGAAGTATATATCATGAATTGCTGATGATCGTGCATGGTAATCATCATCATTATCATCAGCCTGTGATAGTCCACTGCTGGACGTAGGCCTCTCCTATTAACTATGCGTATAAACGCATTAGGAGGTAAATACCCATAATCGCCACGCTGGGCAAGCGGATTGGCGATCGCAGTAATGTGTCCACTATGATGACGCTGCTGCCCATCATCAATCTTTTATCAAATAATGGTCAGTGACACTTCAATCCCTTAGTCGACTCTTACGACACCCGTGGAGTTGGGGTGGTGACAAAATAACTTCTTACTGCCGTCACCACACGGCACGCATGGTACCTTAAATTAATAATTAAGTACATACACAAATGTATGTAGGTTTGTACAGTTGCCTATACCTACCTAATTAGATTCATCAAAAATGTTGTGTCACTTTTCGCTTAAAATCCTCTGAATAAAATAAGATAACAGGTACAATACCTACAGTAACTATTGCGGTAAGACAATCATTATTATAAATTAAATAGCCGCTTTTTACATAATTATATAACTCATCAGAGATTTAAACATATTAAAGATCAGTGAGGGTAAGACCGTCTATTAGGAAACTCCGTCTACCAATTAATTCCCGACAATAATTGAACAGTATAAAGGTGCATTCAAACCAAAAGAGCATTCGCTATTCTAACATTTCTAACCCCCAGTCTACGAAATTCTATCGTTACACAAAACGTGATTGGTTGACTTCTTAGAACGGGGGATAGAACAGTGAATGCTCTTTTGGTTTGAACGCACCTTAAGACGCATATTGTGACGGACTTTCCTTCAAAATAAAATATGCCGGACTTATTCGCCGCACTGACCTAATGTCAAAATTCCTCACTATCGAAGAAGGGTAAGTTACTAGAAGGGTAGGTAGTACTTATCTAATAATTCGTTTGCACTATTTACAGTTAGGGGAATTTTGAACAAATCGATTAATGATTTTAGGTTCCTCTACGCAAATAAACACCCGTGAGAACGCTACTCCCTTTTCATTGATAAGTTATTGATATGTTGAGGGAAACGCATTTTACTATAGCTATTTATTATTTAAACGTAAAATTCCACAGTTTGATAACACTCCCCATAGCAATCCTCATGTAGATTAGGTGCAATTGTTCCCAGGACTCTTAAGCCGAGTTCTATTATCTACGTATTATCCGGCCAGGTGGCTTATAATGGTCACGTGAACATAGTATGTTGAAATAAGTAAAGTACCTACCAATAGTTATGTACATACTAGAGGTAATCACAAAGTTCGGGTGTTTTAATAAAACATGTTCGAGTACCAGAATAATGATTACGGACGCGGCGGCTGCCGGTCGGTTTTACAGCGCTATTAATTGTTTAATGGTCGTTGTTACATTGGCTGTAAAGATAACTGCGGTCGAGAGGGATGTTTAGAAGACTTCAGGACTTGCTGATGGATAGGGCGAGATTATTTACCATCCATCTGGTTAGTAGCTGCGACATGATATCATCTGGTAGATCGAGTTAATAAACATTCAGAAATATATGTATAGGTACACAAAAAAAATGTATCAGGCGACTCGGGCAGCGGTCTCCTAGTGAACAATAATTTAATCGTCGGCCAGGAGGGTTACCATGACGTACTAATGCGATTCAGTTTAGGTCGAGAGAAAGGGACTAGACTATACAAGTCGTACCTATAGCTCTGTCCCTCGCAGTCTGGTAGTCTACACTACACGGATGTATCACACCACCACGACAGGGTTGTGCGATTGTTAGGAAGATTAGGAATATTAGGATGCTTTAAGACAAAATAAACTAGCTAGTAAGAAACATATTTAAGTACCTACGAGTATAATTTTTGTTTAGCCAATTTTAGCTTTACGGATTATCTTATAGAATTAATAGAAATCGATAAGTACCGTGTTGTCACTTTCAGCTACTTCAGATTATGATGACATTTTAGCACTTTTGTATCTTATCCCGTTGTAATAAGTTGAAAACTGTACACATATCCACCGGTCTAGGTAGAAGCCTATTACATTATTCAAAGATATGTCATTGTTTGTATAGTCGACGTCATAGATATCGTTACGGTTTAGGTGCCAAAAATATATTTACACGACTGTATTGCCTTGACATTAAAATCGTGTAAATATATTTTTGGCACTTAAACCGTAATGATATCTTTGACGTCGACTGTACCAATCAAACAATCACGACATTCACGACATGCTATATACATTTAGGTTGTATACCTTTATATGTTTAGCACTGAGATGTTGAACACAAAGCAACAAATTAATATTCACCTCTTCCCTGAATCGGTATTGTCACCCTCAAACGCTGAAAATATCGAATCATCCAAAGCGTTTAGTTTAACTACCGTTACTCGGCTTGTAACATTAAAACAAGTGCGCCGCGCTTCTGCAACCAACTGACGTTTGCAGATTTATGTAGCTGTAAGAGAACCGTGCCGGCACCACTGGGGGCAGAAATAGCGTGGGCGGGCACGCCGCAATGACAGCCATCTACGTTACTCGCGTTTATGACTTCCTCGGCCATTCAGTCGATAGCTCAAAGCGTATCTAGTCATGTCAAATAGCATACATTGTGAAAATAAAACCCAAGTGTTTGAAATACTACGACAACTACTAGGTACCTAATAACCTATCTACTAATAACACATACAAAACTATCCTTACTACTTGATGGCTCTAAATTACACAGTTCTTCTCCTTGCAAGAAATATTCAAGCTGTGGTCGCTATTACCTATCTACATATATTTGAAGAACCCAAAGCACCTAAAAATTTTCAGATCAACCCTTGTATTTCAAGATTACCTACGGAAGTTTTATCTTCATGTATAGGTGTGTGCATTGTACATAGGTACACTTAAATATATATTTTTTCAACAACTTATATGAATCATCATTGGGTAGATATGTAGTATGTACGTTCAGTCAGCAAAAAATGTGGACTACCACTTTTCGACTTTGTTACTACTGAATAGAGTCGAAACGAAACGTACCACGTTACGACTAAATTTTTTGATGACAATTAAATTAAGCTTACCTTGTTGAAATGTTAGCTACCTACTGCTTCTAGTTCTAGTAACAATAGCAAAATTATTCAAACAATATTTCGGTAATCATAACATAAACTGTTTGTAGCGATTAATAATTTTTGACTAGGCGGTCGCAGTGGCTACGTGTCATAGGCGAGCTGAGCTTTTCAAACAAAGCATCGAATTGTACGAACCGAAACTAGCTTACCAAAACATCATAAGTATACCTACCCATAACGCAATTAAGTGGGAGCTGGCACGGGTCAAGTGTTGTATTTCTAATATGATTAATGTTTAAACAATAAATATAGCGTCTACATGTTTCATTTGTATTTTTTATTTGAAGCCAGCCTCAGTTGAGAGTTGACACAAAAGAAAAGGAAACATATTATATACTTGGCGTTTAATTCTTTAAACCTACGAGTACTGTCTACTCTGACACTACCGAGGGGAAAGTAGGGAGGATCCGTACACTTTTTACTCTATGTCTCGTAGAAAAAAAAGTAGTAGCAATTTTTAAATGAAATTAGTGCTGCTTGGTGGCTATATTATCTGGCTTTAATAATTGTTCGGCTTAACGAAGATACGATAGAACGTCAGATAGTTTTTCCCAAAAAATGAAACTTGTACGAAAGCGCCACATGCGTGGGGTACATAGTATTTTTTACCACAGTATTAGTTTTTTTCTCAACTGTCTGTATTTATTTACATATATTTTATCATATATCGACGACTTCATTTGAAAATAACAATATTCTCACTTAACAAAAATATTGGGGTACATTCGTACAGTAAGGATTCTCAATTCTCATACATTCTTGGCTGTACGAAAGTACCCCAACCAAAAATTAAAAAGTTAAAACAAAAAATAAAAATAACCGGTATGCTAATCATAAAATAAACCATTTCATACGTAGTTCAAAGATTAGCTTATGAAGTGTATTTAATTGCGTGTGTAACTGAGCTAAGCTTTCTGAAATAAATACATTTAAAAATGACTCTTATAATTACTTTGAGGTGTCAAAAACACGTAAAATTTTTTTTTGAAGATTCTAGCTGCCATATTTCCATCCCTTCTCGGTGGTGAGTTATGCATATTAATGGCCGTTATACATAAAAATATGAACATGTTCGCGTGTCGGACAGCGGAGATATGACCACTGTATTCGTACAGCTCCCGCTGTACGAATCCCACCCACTCTCTCCTACTCTTTACATTTTTCTGCAAGAAACATACATTAAAATTGCTCAAAAATGTCCCAGTGCACCTTATTCCGATGTAATTTAGACTGTCATAGGTAGGTACCAAATCTATGAACGGATTTTTTCCATACATAATAGGTACATATTACTTACAACTTTCTGCACTTGACTCTAGGTAGGTAAGCTACCAATAACATATTTCATAATACACAGGCGGTGTACCTGTAGGTAATATACAATACTTTGCACGTCATTTATTATTAATAAATAACGTGCAAATGTTTGGCCCATTAGGCGAAACAAATGTAGTATGTATTTTCATTAAATACGGAATAGAGATCCTGAAGTTTTTATGAAAAGATGAATCATACTAAGTAGGAGGTAGGAGTCGTTTTATCTATAGGTACAAATAAAGACACGCATGATAAAGGTGGCATCCACGGAATAATAAAATCAGTTTGTTTGTTTTTGTTATGTTTTTTCTGTTCTGTAGTGGCATCCAAGGACGCATGAGAAGAAACAAATTCATAAAATGAACGTCTGACATTCTTGCACTATTCATTGCAATATGTATTAAAATATATTAAGTTAAGTGATTATTTATACAAACACACACATTTTATATATCACGCCAGTAGCAAACAAGCAGAAGGTCTGCCTGACGATAAGCGATATCGTAATCTATTCAACTCCAGGGTGCCTAGAGCCAATTATTACAATAAAGATTTAGTGATCTATTTACGATGTATGTATATACGATTTTTTATGCCGACGACGTAAAAACAGCTAGAATAAGTTTATCAGAACCGAACTTCTCCTAACCAAATAGTGACCTTATTTTTTGCATAACACGTGTCTTTCCTGTGCTTAGTGCTCAAATCATAGCCAGCACATGCGGAGTTCACTTCTAATCTTCAAATAAAAACTAGTGTTCACATTAAAATATAACCCATTACCCAGCCCGCTACAGATGTATCTTAGACGAGACGGCTGCGAAGCATGGCTGTAAATCATTACGTTCGACTATAAAACTTTTTGTCAGGCAGTCGTTCAATTATGATTTTAAGAGGTTTAGAAATTAGAGTATCATCAATATTAACTGAGGACTAAAAATATGTGATTTATTTTACATTATCTAACCGAATAACTACTGCAATCGTATAGGATAAGTGTGATAAGTAATAAACGTACGAGAACGACAGATTCGTACGAAAAGTCACATGACCATTTCCATACATTATTGTGGTCACGTGACTTATCGCCAGGTCTGCAGGTGAAATAGTTTTAGCCTTCATTTCTGATGATTTCAAACAGTACCTAATATTTTTATCTAGAAATCAATTGATAAAAGAACCTAAAGCAGATGAAAATAGCATCATAATTAATAAATATTAATAATACATCTAAGTATCGAATACCTACATATAATGCATTTGCTGCATGATGGCGAGTATAGCATATTGTATGCACTTAAGCGATTCGAGTAGATCTGTGATTGTCAGTGGCGGAGATGTTACTAACCAGATGGCACCGCGCGGTAGGTCTACCCTTACGTCTCTACGAATTCATGCGGGTTTCGCTTCGAATCCATACTCGTAATCACAACCAGATTGCGCTCTGAAAATCTTAGACGCGTAATAAAATAAAATTCCCCTAATATTGCAGCGTAGCTTCGCTAGAACCCGTTCCCACTAATAAACAAGGAAACCGCCGTAGTTCGCCGAAGCGGTAGGTAATTATTTCTACTCATATTGCTTCCCGAGTAATCCGTTAGAAATCGATCGACTTTTAGTGGCGTGTCCGCGTTTGAAAAAAGCATAATTTATTGACAGCATTCAGATCGCAAGGAAACCCGAACGGCACTAGAAAATAAAAATGTAATAAAACGAGAGCGGTTTATGAGCGTAAAATGTCGGGAGGCGGCCGTATGGTTTTAACGAAATTACTAAATATTTATAAGTAATTTACAGCGAGGCACCTAAATATTGATTTGTGTTTACTTTTCAGCAGCTTTATTTTCTCTCCGTTTGCGCGAGAGGGACCAATAGAGTACGATATATCTGAACATGTACCATGTACCTACCTAAGAGTTAATTAGAAATGCTTCGATTACCTAAGATTAACATAAATCAGGGCCCCCGTCTCCTCAACGGTCGGAGTTGAACCGCAAGGACTTTCTTTTTCATATAATCTTCAATAGCCTCTATCTCTAACGCCCTGCTGGAACCGGATCACGGATATCCATTTTTGTGCCCGTGAATTTATTGCAGCAGGTATACAACACAGCAAATTTCTCCAAAGGGGCTCTACGTGTTGGATCCCCACACAAGCCTACCAAAAAACCAAGATTACCAAAATTTATAAGCCCGTGATAAAAGCGAAATACAATACCTACTTATGCATATTTCTGATGGTCACTAGATAAATAAGAATGTACGAGTATGTTACCGACGTTACAGTCACAGAACTACTTATTATAGTTCATACATATTATAATCAATTTGTATTTTGTATGATTGAAAGGATGGAACATCGTCACCCCTCTTCTTTCATATCATCTGTTTTTTGTAGACTGTGTAGGTAATGTATTAGCAACTAAGCTTTTATTTCTTTTGATGCTGCCTAGGTTGAAATAATTATTTTTAAAGGCGTCGTGTTTCTAAGCTTTTCGAAATACTTACACGTGACACTTATTTAAATATAAAGTTAAGAGTGCCGTAATTCATTTTTTACTTCTCCACTTGATAGGTTCGGTAACCTAGTCATTATCGCGCGCACGCCGAAAGCCCACAATTTAAGTCTGAGCGCGCGCCGCCTCGTCAAGTGCGCGTTTCGTATTGTTTATGTCAACATTAACTTTTTGTTCGGTTTAGAGTCTATACTCGAACTATTTATAGCTTTAAGCGTTACTTTGAGTTTGAGTCGATGCCTTCTTAAAATGTAGGTACCTACATAAATTACATAATATCTACCTCTTAACTATAACACAGGCAGGTCTATAGGTACCATATCTAAAACGTGAAGGTAATGCGGGTCTAGAGGTAAATATTACTCCATTGGAATAAAAATTACATAGATACCTACCCAAATCCCGGCTTTTTGCCACGGCTCGCTATGGGGCTTGGGGTCAACTTAACAACCTAATAGTCCGAATACCGAGAATTTTACAAAATGTAGTCCTATCTATCTGATTGGAGGGAAAGCTCGTCTTGTTGGGTCCACTTTACTTCACTGAAAATAACCTAGAAAAAATTGAAACAACATTTCCTCTACAACTATTTATTTTCAATAAACTTTTTGGTACAAGCCGGGGTACTGCTTTCGACCCCTCTTGATCAAATGTGGAGGCTACCAAAGACTAGAGGTTACTCTAGTTACGTGTAACCTTTACGTTCAACTTATATAAATAGACCACGTTTTTTTACAGAGGTGGCGGATACAACCGTCGGCAGCATGTCAAGCGACCGATGAATGCTTTCATGGTGTTCGCGCAAGCCATGCGCCGCCGGCTGTCCGAGCAGCGGCCTTCGCTGCACAACGCCGAGCTCAGCAAGTCGCTGGGCGCCATGTGGAAGTGAGTACCATCAGTCTATCCTCGGACTGTGGCAGCGGCTTGCTCGACAGCATGTCAAGCATAGATGTTGTTCGCGCAAGCCATGCGCCGCGGGCTGTCTGACCAGCGGCTTTCGCTGCACAACGCCGAGCTCAGCAAGTCACTGGGAGCCATGTGGAAGTGAGTACCATCAGTCTATCCTCGAACTGTGGCAGCGGCTTGCTCGACAGCATGTTACCTAAGCATAGATGGTGTTCGCGCAAGCCATGCGCCGCGGGCTGTCTGACCAGCGGCTTTCGCTGCACAACGCCGAGCGCGGCAAGTCGCTGGCCGCCATGTGGAAGTGAATACCATCAGTTTATCCTCGGACTGTGGCAGCGGCTTGCTCGACAGCATGTCAAGCATAGATGGTGTTCGTGCAAGCCATGCGCCGCGGGCTGTCTGACCAGCGGCTTTCGCTGCACAACGCCGAGCGCAGCAAGTCGCTGGCCGCCATGTGGAAGTGAATACCATCAGTTTATCTTCGGACTGTGGCAGCGGCTTGCTCGACAGCATGTCAAGCATAGATGGTGTTCGCGCAAGCCATGCGCCGCGGGCTGTCTGACCAGCGGCTTTCGCTGCACAACGCCGAGCGCAGCAAGTCGCTGGGCGCCATGTGGAAGTGAGTACCATCGGTTTATCCTCGGACTGTGGCAGCGGCGTAGCGTACGTGGTTATCGCCCGGGCCGAACAGAAAGCCACCATTTTGGTAATTTAAGAAATTCGTCACATTTGTCTGTATGTTTTTACCGCCCTCTCGCATGCGTCCTAGCCCACTCCTAACTAAGCCTGGATTTTGGGCAAAACGGCCTGGTCTATACGTATGTTCCGTGAGGACCGTGAGATGAACGAACGTGGTTTTCAGATGTCTGTTTCACTCGAGCGGTGGCGCTCCAAGCGGAAAAATCTGCGAAAGTGTTACCACGTAGGAAACAAACATACCTACCTACTTAATATATCTGTACCGGTACCAAAAGTGGGGTGAGTGAATGGCGCTTTTACGCGAGTAGGTAGGTAGGTAAATGCGCGTCAAAATCGCCGCGTACAGCTCATGCTGGTACGGCTACAGGTAGAACAGCCGACAGCACGTCAATCATCGATGGTGTTCGCGCAAGCCATGCGGTTACGTTATTAGCACGCGTTTATTTTCTATGCATCACACTATAGTGGAAAAATAAACGCGCGTTAATAACGCCGCAGTAGCTCATGGTACGGTACGGCTACAGCAAGTCGCTGGGAGCCATATGGAAATGAGTACCATCAGTCTATCCTCGGACTGTGGCAGCGGCTTACCCGACAGCATGTCAAGCATATAGATGGTGTTCGCGCAAGCCATGCACCACCGCCCCCCCCCCCCCTTATGCCGTTTAATGAATGAGGGGTACATAAGGTTGTGGCCAAAACGCATAGGAACATCAAATCAAAACAAAAGTGATATTCCGAGCAACTGTACGAGTATATCACTCCAGTTGAGACATGTCCAGTGCTCAGTATTCTTGAGCTCAGTATTCTTGAGTTGGCGCTGTTTCCTTCTCAAATGTCCAATCCAATCACAACCAATATTTGTTTGTTTATTTATTAGAGGTTTATAAGAACAAACCAACTTGGTTTTTATAAAATCGGAAGGATTAGTTTATGTGTTTATTTATTTTTATCAGTCGACATCGACACCGGTGATAAATTTATGTTCCAAAGCGTGGTATTGACATGTTGACGGGCATAGCAAGGACTTGAGGGAAGCAGGCCAAGGCAAACATCGCAGTTACAAACAGAGGCTACCTACTAAATCATTTAATCTTATATGAAATGTTTGGGAACCCCCTTAACCTTACACCTGGCAACTTAAAAAAATTGTGCGTTCTAGCGCCTATGTGTAGAGCAGAAAATTATCTTTTAATAAAAAAACATAATATATACATTTTGAGATAGGTACTTTGCTAATTTAAGGGTTAAAGTGATTCTGTTTGAGAAATAATCAAGGGGGTGAAAGAAAACAAGCCTTCGGATTGAAATATAATCAATGAACACTGAAGAATCTAAAGTAATGGCATAATATGAATGAATGCTTCCAATGAATAGGTAGTTTATGTGGAGGTTGAGACGATATTTGGCAATTATGTACTAAATTACTGTCAAAATTGTAACCCGAATCGGCCGAGAAACTCGAAGGGGACCGACGCGTGCGGCGCCCAGCGGCGCGCGTGCATCGATTGTTTACTCATTAAAATACTATCGCTGCCACCAGATACCATCTCTAACTGTCGGAGACCCGGGAGGTCCAGATTAATAGAAAACTGTATCGAAACCATTCGGAAATTATAATTTTGCAATCGCGATGACATCGTTTATACGAACTATAACAGCATTAAAGCAAAAAATTGACGTACCAATATTTCAAAACTTCACTTATCACAACTATTTTTTCTGTGATATATACCCACAGGATGTTTTTTTAACGGATTGAAATTTCGCAGAAAAAAAAATAAAAGCCATTCTGAAATGACTCAAGTAAAACTGCATGGAAATTACAGAATTATCTGTAGCCCTAACTTAAAACACTGATAAAATTTGGCATTCGCTTTCACGTGACTGCAGCTAGAAATGATCGGACCCCATTAAAAAAAACAAACAAACATTTAGACAGGGAGCAAATAACTGCCAGGTAGAATCTTCAAATTTCAGCTAGAAGTTAGTTAACTGTTACTAATTTCATTTGATGCGGACACACGCAACAATAAAGTTGTAAGAACATACCTACATTGTACTAAAAGATAGGTACAGGAGGACACCTGTTTTTCACGCACGATTAGAATTTAAACCGAACATACATTACAATGCATGTTAACTGCACTTATATTGACCACCCGCGCATTATTCTCTGCTTT
>JALPQI010013587.1:0-25184 GCA_025490895.1 Thaumatotibia leucotreta | reverse complement strand
ATGTGGCCTTAAATACTTTTCACCACATTGCTCGTAAACACGCTGTTTGTTCTTCAATTTCAGAGCGCGAAACTGTATTTTAATCTCTAGAGGTTAAAGTATTTTTTTTATCTTCTGGATAGACTAAAGCAATAACTTATACGGCCTGAGAGTGCAATAAGGTTTTTGACGTTTGAACTAGACAGTACGTTCGAAAACTCAATAGTTTCAAACAGATTCATACACATGAACCTTTCATAATATTATATTCAATATGCTAAAAACCAAATTAAATACCACATTTTGTTGTAAAAGGCTTTTAATTAAAAGTTCTAAAAATACGAGAAACAAAAACAATAGGAAAATGAAATTGTTCAAACTATGCAAATTTCAGAACGCATCCGAGTCGTATTTTGTTTTCTTTCACTCTTAATTTTCAAGTTTTCAGTTTTCTCTCCGAATAATATATATAAATTAACAAAAGCGTAAATCAAGTTGATAATAATGATGAGTGATAGTGATTCAGAGCCGGAGGAATTGCAAGTAGCTGTAAAAGAAGCCGAATTTGTGAATTGTTTATTTTTTGGAAGTTGAGGACTTGCAAATAAATACCTTCTAATTTGTTATGATTGAGTTTTATTTCGCATGTTTCCTCGCTTTAGTGTGGTGAAAAATGTTGTGTTTCACTCGGCAGCAAAGCTTGTTCAACTCTCGTGCCTTAAAACCCTCGCATCGCTCAAGATTCCATTTTATGAACCACTCGCTGCGCTCGTGGTTCAAATTCTGGAATCTTTTCTTGCTCGGGTTTCAATATTTACACGAGAGTTAAACAATAACTTTGCTCCCTAGTAAAACAAATAACTATTAAAATAAAACTATTTCGAACATCGATTCGATTTTGATTTTTGAACTATTACGGAACCTTACACTGAGCATGGCCCGACGCTGCCCGGTTTTTTATTTTCAATTTTCTTTCAGTAATTTCATTTAATTAGCAAAGATTGGACATATGTGCGTCATTGTTCGCAATTATATGGACAAGACTCCAAAGTTGATTGAATCATTCAATAATTTTCAGATAATTACATATTTGACACCAGGAACTATGAAAACCTTTGTGAATAGTCACCTTAAAGCTATGAAATCGAATTTTAAGAAATTATTCATTTAATCAACTTTGGTTTGGAGTCATGTGCATATTATTGCAAACAAGGACGCACATTTTTCCGATCTGTGTTAAGTAATTAGGTAGTGACTATTTAATTGTAAATAATTGAATCGACTTTTTTGTCTGTTATTGTCATGCGTAAGGTCACCTGAGTCAGTCAGGTTTTATGCAAACATGCGTGTAGGCCTTGTTTTTAGGTGGTCCATTAAGAAAAGGGCTTATTAGCACCAGAAAAAATCATGAGCATAATTTTGCATAATAGCACCGTGACTCAGGTGGCCGGAAGCATGGCAAAACAGCCAAAAAAATTGGTATTTTCAAATTAGAGTTCGTTAGTAGTAGGGGAAAACATTATTTCCTACTCAGAATCAGCTTCTTCGATCGTTAATATGTCATAATTTCTAAATTTATATTTTAGGATAAAAAAAAATCACACAACGAAATGTTTTCTTTAACTAAAATGTCAAATGTCATCATTATAACATGTTTTATTTAACGTATTATCCTAAAGCATAACAATTTTCGTATGATGGCTTCTTATAATTAATCAGTCTACGCCACTATCACTGCTGTGGCTCTTATTATTCTTTATTAGTCTTTATTATTCTAAATTTCTTTGATTTTAATTTATCAATAATTGAAGAAACATTAAAATCATCCCATACATTTTGGATAAGGGTCCTTATGAGTCTTATGAGCAATCACAGACAAAACCTATTGATATTTAGAGTATAATATCGATTGTGTTTACGTTTTTTATCGCCATTTCATACAAATGACGATGAAAACGTAAACGCGATCAAGACGTTTTTTATAAGTTGTTACCTACACTAGGCCCTCAGCAACAATTTCTGTACAAAAAAGTCAGCCGCCTTTTGCGGGGGGAGAATTAGTCACGTAACGTGGAAATAATCAGTCCATCCATACACGAGCAGGAAAGCGAGCGCTCGATACGATAGTATTTGCATGTCATGTCGAGCGAGAATATGTAATACATACCAGAAAGGTAAGCATTTAACTAAATGTAAACAAACTTTTCATCACACTTGCTGTCTAAGCGCGCGATTGCTTGCGCGCGTAGCGTGAGTAATAGAAAAGTGATATTCCCTAGGGAGTAATAGAAATGTCAGTACGTCATTTAATAATAGTATGTCTCAAAACTTATTTTTTTGTCGGCAAGTGTGATGAAAAACATTGTACGCATCACGGTAGGTAAGCGGAATACTAACTCGAGTCATAAAAGCCCTCCGCCTGGCGGCGTCGGGCTTCTAACACTCTCGTTAGTAATTCCGTACTTACCTCCCTTGATGCACAATGTACTATTCCTTGGCAGTGTAATGGCGGCAGGTTGACCGGCAAAATCAATATGAAGAGCAGAATTTCTGCAGTGTACATGTAAATGGTACTATTTATATATTTTGTTAAATACCTAAATTGAAAAAAAATGAAGTGCTCGTTATCAAGAATAGTTAAACTCGTGGTCCTCGCGCGGATGAATGCATGGATGCATGGGTCTTATAATATTTACCTAGTTATAGTTCGTTTTTATCATTCAGATGTAAATATAATCTAATTGGCCTAAGAAGCTGGAGGCCCCGGAGTCCGTATCCTGACAATAGCATTAGTTCGTGTTTATCACGAATATTTGTTCCTAAATTCAGGGGCAACACTGAACGTTGTGAACGTTCACGTTGCACGTTTGTATATCTGAAAATGCACGTTTTTGAAAAAAATGTTTTTTTTTTTTTAATATAACTTAGAAGTAAAAAATAAACCTTATTTCCCACCTGATACTCCTGAAATCCCGGCAACGCACTGGTAAATGCTTTGTTATTGCATGTGTCTCTTGCATTGCAGTTGAAAAACATGAAAATATTGAAATACTACCACAGGTAAAGAAGTAACACAAGCTGTGGATAGCGTATGGTTGGTACACTTGTATTTTTATTTACGTAATTGTGAAAAACAGTTTTCTAGCTGTGTTCTTTTTTGTGATTTCTGTTTTAACGATACGTGTGGGTATAACCCTACCCACTTGACCAAAAACATTACAGTAATTTTAGTAATTTCAAGTTATATCATGGCCTATACTGGTTTCTTTCTTAGTTTTGAAAACACTAGCAGTTCCGAAATACGGGCAGGTAGCCTTTGTTTTGTTTTGTAGTGTGCCAAAAATTAATTCTTTATCGTGACAAACATTTTCAATCCATGCCTGTTGTTAAAAGTTTTCTATGCGTGTGAAATTATCGTTACAGATGTTCGACCACAAGATCACTGTGAGAGTGGTCAGCGTTTTCGTCCGTGATGGCGATGTCGCTGTGGCGATGAAGCGGGTGCAATTTCTGACAATTTATTGCAAGGTGTACAAGAAAATAAGAAAAACTGCTAAAGACCCGAGTTTTGGAGCAACGAAAATCGAAGGACAGGTTTCGTTCCAATTGTTTTTAATGCAAAATTCGAAGTAGTAATTTAAAAATTAACGGACATTTGTTTGTAGCGTGAAGTTTTTGTGTACTCAAAACATTTTATTATTTACGAGATTAACTTGGTTGTTGTAAAGTGAAGTCCATCATTATTTTCATGACAAAGTGTAGGCAGATGCCAATACCCTAAACTTAACTTTCTAGTCTCGTTAGAGCCCAACCTCATCGGGCTGACCCCGCGTGCAAATTATTTGTGATGAAACTGATATCGTACAATTTGATATTTTCAGTTCAACATGGTTAACCTGAGCAACGTGCCGGCATCATGGCTGTTGCTGTCATCACGTCCCGACGGCGTGGCAGAGGAAGACTGGTGTCGCTGCTGCCTTCCGTGAACACATGGTGCAACGCGTGGTGTGTCCACACCATTACAACAGACGCGTTGTTAATCCGGTGAGAAGTTCACATTTTGTTAGGCTATTTGAGCCCTGAGCTAATTAGTGAAACTAATGTTGTAGTAGTCATCGAGGGCTTATCCTTTTGAGTTTATCAAATTGAAAATGCCGATGATGATGATGAAGGTCATGATGAAGGTCATGATGAAGGTCATGGTGAAGGTCATGATGAAGGTCATGGTGAAGGTCATTATGATGGTCATGATGGTGGTCATGATGATGATCATGATGACGGTTATGATGTTGGTGGTGATAGTCATTTCTTATTATTTGAGCTGTCAATAGTTTCAATTTGACTACTTTAGTTCAATTAAAGTTGTGGATTATAATTATTGGAATTGGTCATTTAGTTTGCAATCGTATAATGAAACTTTTTACATTCAATTTGGTTACGTTTCTCAGACTGCATACACCATTTTATCATTCGTAATCGTAGGTGTAAAATCGGATCTATTTTTCCGTCTCCGTGCGGCTACGATTGTGGGTGGCATGCGTTTGGTTTGATGGTGTAATCGGTCGATGTGTTTTTGGTTTGGTTACCGGATGGAGGTAGACCAATTATTGCTGGATGGAAGCAATTGTGGTTTGGTTACCGGATGGAAGTAGACCAATTTTGTTGTTGCTGGATGGAAGCAACTGTGGTTTTGGTTACCGGATGGAGGTAGACCACTTTAGAGTACTGTAACCTATTTGTTATTTTTGTTGAACAGTTTCATTTGACTATTGCAGAACTATGTCTGTTACTGGCTAGTAAAGTAGTAAGAAGTTAATGACTGGTTAAAATTCAAATTACAAAGTGGTTTATTTAATTTTCTGTTAGTAATGTGAGTAGGTACATTGGTACCTTAGAAACTTATATCTAAAGCTTATTATAGTACACAAGACTACATGAATGATAAAACACCGTGGGAGTAATTTAGGATTTAATTATTAGTTTGTTAAAGTCATGACATTCAATTACGATAATTTACGCTTGGAGACCTTGTACATCTCCAAACGTGCATTATATAATGTTATTATTATATACCTAACTATTCGGAGAGAAACCTTACTTCTCTATAAATTATTACTTATAAATGTTGTGACTTTTAGAGACTTTACATCTCTTGTTATTATTATTATATTTCAATTTGTTTAAAATCAATTTTATGTTTTTTTTTTAATGCATGTTAGTTGTAAGATGTACCATCATTGTTTGAAAAAATAATTCCCGCCAAGTTTCTTACCGGTTTTTCTTGGGTCAGCGGTGTAGGGTTCGAACCGGAAGTAGTTTTCATATCTAGACGATTCAAAAGAGTTTGTTGCTATTCCAATTTGAATAAAGAATTATTTGACTTTGACTTTGACTTTGACTTAGAATTTTGTTTTCCGTAAAACGGTTATTAAGAAAACTACAACTTTATTTTCGCTTTTATTTTTACTATTTTGCGTTAGAATTGGTAATGCCACGAATGAAGTTATTGTTGTTGAATGTAATTGATGACTCTGTCACATGAGTTTTCGATGGACAGAAAACGTGACTTTTATTTTAATAAGAAAGTCTCTTGACTGGACTTGATTCGTTAATTTAAATTAATTTTGTTATTTTCTTTTTTTAACTGGTAAAATTAAGCTGGCACTATCAAAATTGTCAAAGTTTTTTTATTTGTGTGTGACTTTGTGCTGATAGAACGCAATCACAGACAAAGTTGAAACCTAAATTCAAAGACCCGTTTAAGGTCTTGGAGGTACTTGATGGCGATCGTAATAGTTTGAAGGAACTATACTCTAAATGCACCTACAAGTACGCTCATGGCCAAATTAGAAAATGCGTCAATGTGGAAACTTGTCTCTCATAATTTGAACCTAGTACAAGTGATAAAGTTAAGCAAGCATCTTGATTTTTTTTTGTTTTTTTGGCCGCACCGTAGTCACGTGCCGTAGTTGTAACTGTGGCCTTATGGTCGTTCAGAGCGCAATGCTCGGCACTGATACGGCGGGGGCCTGAGTCTATGTGACTAGATTGTGATATGGCTAATTTAGAGTGGCCGAGAATCTTGTTGATTCTGTTGTGAGAAGTTAAAAATCATGATGTAAGCTTGTGTGTGTTGTTTAATTCGATTAAAAGAAAAGAATCTTGAGACATTTTTCCGAATTCTATTGTAACGTTTTTGTAAAATGAGGCTATCAAAGCCAGGTGGTACTAATGCAAGAGCAAGCATTCAGATTTAAATTGGAATTAATGAAATGACATGAAGTAATTTTTAATTCAGTTGGAAAAGTTGAATTTTGTTTTCCTTGAGTTGAATTGTTTTTTTTTTGCGGAGACAGATGTTGGTCAGGGTGACCGAGCGGTAACAAAGATTACTGGTGTACATGTTTGTTTCAGACACAAGCGAGGACGCTTGTCACGTCAGAATGGCCGTGTCGGAGTCGCGCTTCAGTTGGCGCAGACCTGTACGACACGTCGAGTCATCGGACGCCAGAATTGTGCTATTTACAATAAGAACAGTTTTGTTTGCAATGTTTACAATTAATTTGTTAAAGAGTTACTAAATCTAGAAAACGATATATAAGTATACTTCTTAATGTATGGATTGTTTTTTTTTAGGTAAACCAGGCGAATGATCAACAAGTCAATGGAAACAGTCGTAACATCACAACTATGTCTGCCGAAAGTGGGACATATCAAGTTTGCACTAACGAATCTATGAGTACGGCTATATTGTCTAACCAAAACATGATATTTGAAAAATTAGACAACATTTTGTCTATGTACCGGAATCAAAATATAGTTATAGATAATATGGCAAAAGAGATTGCAAACATGAATGTTCAATTGGAGGAATTAAATAATAGACGGTATGCAAACAACATTGACCAACAAAATACACAGGCTTTAAAGGATGCAAAAGATAACAAAAGTTTTAATTTCTCCATTATTCAAAATGAATCAGAATTACAGACTTTCGAGAAAGCTTTATCGGACAAAGAAGAATATCAAAAACTTAAAAAAAGTTTGTCGTTCTTATGCTCTCCAACACTTGGCAACGGTATCAGTTGCGCTTACAAATTACTGGATACATTGTTTTCTCGAAATTTTGTTAGTGATTGTTCATGGTCTGGAGGAAGTCGTGGCGACGTTTCGAAGGTTCCCCTTAAAAACTACAAAAAATTTCAAAAGTTTTTTAACAGCATGATTCACTCGTGGGATAATACTTTTTCAAGGGAAGATTGTGAAAAGTTCTTCAAGACCGTTTTAAAAAATGCCAACAAACGAAAACCTATGCAAAATTTGAGAGCTTCGGAGAAGAGAAGTCGTAAAAATGTCACTGGTAAAAAACGAGAAGAAAGTGAAACCACAAAACAAGCAGGCGCTTCTCAAGCCGTTGCTCAAAATAGTTTGAATGAGGCATTTCCATTTATCAATAATGATAATGAACAACAAAATGATTCCAAAATAGCGGATGAAACAGATGTTGAAGATGACGTTGATTTATAATTTCTGCAAGATTTCTTAAAGCGGCTTGATTTATATTTTTATCCACAGCCCACGTCCTTATTTTTTCCCGAAACGTATAGAATTTTTCATCGTCATCATTGAAATAATCTTCATCGTCACTATCTCCTGAACTGTTTATTTCGTCAACATTATTTTCACTTTCATTCTGAGATTTACTGTATTTTCTGAAAATGCACCACTTCCTAATAAATCGTTTCTATTATTTTGTACGGAACTGTCATGGCGAGAAAAACTTTCTGACTTATTTTGTGACGCACTTGATATTGCAGGTTCTGTTTTTTTAGTATCTATAATTCTCAGGTATTCTCTTTTAAGTTTTCTCCTGACTCCTCCAGTTCTCGATCTAATTTTCCACGATGTTTTTTTAATGTTTTCCATAATTATCGAGACCTCTAAAGTACAACGCTTGCGGCCAGTAAAACACTAGACAATTTACACCTTTTAACGCTATTAGCTACATAAAGGTCCACGTGTGTATGTGTAACCAGCTTTAATCTGCTAAAGATTTCACATGCGAAACATTGTTCAGCAGTAGCCGTTAATTTGGTTCACAAATATTATTGTAAACAGCTTTAAGCGTTCTGGTGAGCCTATAAACAGCCGTTATGCAGACTTTATCAATAAGCTGAATAAAGGCTGACTAGCAGAGAATTATTAAGCCCTAAGCAATATTAACGTTCACATGTGTGTCACTATACTGCCATTAACACGTGGTGTCTTATGCAGCTTTTAGAGTTAAGTTTTCCATTAAGTTGCCCTTAAGCAGCAAGTAGTGTTTGAAAATTCTTAAAGCTGAATAAAGGCGAACATGTGTAGCATTTATATACCGTTATACAGCTCTTATTCAGCCTGAGCTGTTTAATTGTCACTAAATGCTATTATGCAGCTTTAAGTTCACGGGTGAACCATTGTAAGAGTTTATAGCAGCGAAGAGCTGAATATAATACCACGGGTGAGTAGTTATATTGCTTACTGTGCTGCTTGGGTAAAACTATAATATCATCCCTTCTTACTCCTTTAATTATTGTAGGTGATTTTAATTGTCGCCATCAATCTTGGGGGTGCATAACTTCAAGTAACTTAGGTGATGTAATATTGGATCTAGTAGATTTTTATAATTTATGCATATTGGATTAAAAATGAGACCATCCGCAGCAGAACCAAAGTAACCGAAATAGCTCTCCGAATCGCTAAACTGAAGTGGCAGTGGACGGGGCACATTGCGCGTAGAACCGATGGCCGTTGGGGCGGGAAGGTTCTTGAGTGGCGGCCACGTACCGAAAGGCGTAGCGTGGGTAGGCCCCCCACAAGGTGGACTGATGACCTGGTGAAGGTCGCGTCCGCTGGATGCGGGTGGCGCAGGACCGGTCATTGTGGCAATCTTTGGGGGAGGCCTATGTTCAGCAGTGGACGTCTTTCGGTTGATATGATGATGATGATGATGCATATTGAATTCTGGTACCCCCACACGTCGATCTGCACCTAATGAGAATCCCAGTGCAATTGATTTATCTATTTGCAGTTCTTCAATTGCATCATCATTAGCATGGGAGGTGCTTCCCTCTACTTATGGAAGTGATCATTATCCAATTCTTATAACATTCCCTTTTAAAAATAAACGTTTGCATAACCCATCCCCTCTTTTAGCATATAAATTACAAAATGCAGAATGGGATAGTTTCTAGAAACATCTTAATGAGAGGTTGGGTGATTTGCCTGATGTTTGTCAGTAACAGTTATTTCAATCAGCCGATGCTTTTGCCAAGTTTATGATAAAAGTGGCCAATGAGGTGTTCCCAATCAAGAAGGTCTCCAAATTTAATATTTGTAGTCCTCCTTGGTGGGACTCTGAATAGTCTGAATGCACTGAAGCTGTTAAAAAAAGGAAACGGGCTGAAATAAAATACAACAATAATTTATGTGTGAAGAAAACTTTAATTCCTTAGTAACTATAATAAAGAAACAAAACAATTCCTGAAGAAAAAAAGGTAAACAGTTGGCGATCCTTCTGTGCATCTATAAACCCAACTACTCACCCGTCAGAGGTTTGGCGAAAGATAAGGATGTTCAGAGGAGCCTTTGTTGAAAACAATGTTAGCAAAATTGAACCCGAAGTTGCTGATAAGTTTTTAGATAAATTAGCCCCTCCATTTGTTCCTTTGCCTAGATATTATAAATGAACCTCCGCGTCCGGGTCTGCTGGAAATGATACACAGCGATTTAATAACCCGTTTTCATCATATGTAGTAGATTCTGCGCCGGGCTGCGATGGTATACCGTATTAATTTTTAGTACATGCTAGTGATAAAGTTTTAGGTTACTATCTCAACATAGTCAACAATGTCTTTTTGACAGGTGTCATTCCACCAGATTGGAAAATGTAGTTAGTGTTACCATTCCTAAAACCGAATAAACCTCGTAATGATCCCAATTCATACCGTCCAATAGCATTGTCTTCTGTTTTAATTAAAGTACTTGAACATTTGGTTAAAAATCGATTAAAGTGGTTCATTGAGAGTAATAACTTATTACCGGATGTTTAATATGGGTTCCGTAAAAACAAGAGTACTTTAGATTGTATATGTTTGTTGGTGGCTGATGTACT
Source organism: Thaumatotibia leucotreta (assembly GCA_025490895.1). Taxonomy (NCBI): domain Eukaryota; kingdom Metazoa; phylum Arthropoda; class Insecta; order Lepidoptera; family Tortricidae; genus Thaumatotibia; species Thaumatotibia leucotreta. The sequence goes on along the minus strand of JALPQI010013587.1, from coordinate 15,052 downwards.
ATTAGCGTTTTCAAAAAGAGAACATGTAGTTGCTAGCTTTGTTGATATTAATTCCGCTTACGATAACGTAATAATATCTATCCTTGTTAAAATAAAAATCCATTTAGGCGTCCCGGATCGCTTGTGTAATATAATTTCGGCTATGTTTACTGAGCGGACTGTGAAGTTAGAATTAGATTCAGATATTTTACACAGAACCGTTTGGACGTCCCCTACTTTTTAACATATCGCACACCTAGATCAAAACAGTATTAACTCAAAATGTATGTATTTTTTAATTTGAACTTTGTAGATCACGAATATACCCTTATCTAAAACACAGATAAATTTTGAGTTAGTGCTGTTTTGATCTAGGTGTGCGATATATACACATGATCTTCCTAATCTGCTTAATTCTGTATCTATTATTCAGTACGCTGATGACATTGTGTTATATTGCAGTAATAGTTCACTATTCAATTCATGTGACTTCATGAATTCTATTTTAGGAAAACTAAATTCATATTTACATAATAATGGGCTACATTTATCAGTCACAAAGACTTCAGCAATCCTATTTACTCCAAGGAAAAAACCTATCAATTTAAATCTATCTATCTACAATCGCCTTTTGCGACGAGGTTAAGTACTTGGGAATTGTTTTGGACTACAAATTATCAGCCAATGGTCACTGCAATTGTATAAAGAGTAAGTGCGAACGGTCATTAAATATAGTGAGATGTTTGGCTGGTATTTGGTGGGGTAACCATCCTTTTTATTTGAAGTTAATATATAATTATCTCATTACAAGCGTATTTGATTATGAATCGTTCCTTTTAACACCAGGCACAGAAGAGGCCTTTAACATATTAAATGGCATACAAAACAAATCAATAAGAACTGTTCTGGGTGCTATGTGGACCAGTCCTGCCAACGCGATGCAGGTGGAATGTGTGGATCCACCTGCACACCTACGGCGACAATATCTGTCTGATAGATTTATTTTTAAGGTTATGCAATTCTCATTACATCCTCTAATCTCTACCGTTGTATGCATAATTCTCCTTATTGGCGCAATAGACATCCCCCGTATATCATTAATAGCTATATTAAATTTCTGTCTTTATCATCCAAAACCACCTTCCGCTACATCTCCCTTCCATTGTATACTAAACACTTTGATTCATTGCTTATTTCGCTTATTCTAGATTCCAATTTCAAGAAGGATGGAATAAGTGCTAAGCCAATCTTTAATAGTTTAATTGGTGAGAATTGGTCTGGTTGGCATCACATATTCACTGATGCATCCAAAAGTTCCATAAATTGGGCATTTATCAGAGTGTAAATGGACATCTCATTCATCTGGTCACGTTTTTTTGGAAGTGGCTGAATAATTTGAGGTTGGCTTTGGTTGTCTTATAGAGAAATGGGTGCTGTATCTGACGACCGAAAATGATATCAAAAGATGTAGCCAATTCCAAAAAAACGTGACCAGATGAATGAGATGTCCATTTAAGCTCTGAGAAAGACCTAAATGGTAATGTTGGGGTTGGCGTTTTTCATAGACAGTATAATGTGATACAAAAAATTAAATTACCTCCTGAATCTTCGGTATTTACAGGAGAATTATTTGGAATTTTTAAAGCAGTTGAATACGTTCACATGTTCAATTTAAATAAGTCTGCAATTTTTTCCGATTCTAAAAGCTGCTTACAAATTTTATTGAAGTCTCCCTTTAAAACAGCCAATTATCCTCTTTTGTATGATATCCGGGACCTGATGTTCAAGTGTGAAAAAAAGGTCTCATTATAAACTTTGTTTGGGTGCCAAGTCACTGTAGAATTCCTGGCAATGAGAGAGCCGATCAGTTGGCTGTGGATGCTGTTGCTTCTGGTGATATATATCCGTATAAAAACTACTGTCATGATCTGCTATTGCACCCCAAAAGATATCTCAAGTCTGGTTGGGAGTTCTTTTGGTTTTGGAGCAGTTTGGAAACTGGAAGCTATCATTTTAAAATTCAAAGCGATATCCCTAATAAACCATGGTTTCGTAATAAAAAAATTTACAGACGTGACATATCTTGCTTGACTCGAATGAGATTGGGCCATACTTGCGCCCCTTCTCATTTAGCCAAATTTAACATAGTAGACGATCCTAGATGTGATTGCGGTGCTGAGGAGGCTGATATTAACCATATTATTTTATCTTGTCCGTTGTATGATCGTTCAGATTTCATGAAAAGTTTGCAATCCTTACACATTCCCATTCCAATAGACATTCCTTCCTTGCTTGTTAATCCTGATCCTGACGTTTATAACTTATTAGCCTGGTTTATCCTGCATAACGACATAAAAATATAGTTTTTTATATATTTTATCATTTTGTATCCTATTATATCATATCCTATACCTTTATACCTGATTTGACCACCTTTTCCAAATTCCGATAATCCATCATCACCTTTCCCGCGTCCTATTTCCTACCCTTTTACTTGACGTTGGCTACGGGCAACATCGCCCTTAAGTCCATAAAGAAGAAAAAAAAAAAGAAAAGACTGCTGTCAAGCTTTGACTGAAACAACAGCAATGACACCAAAACACTGTTCAATAAAAGCCAAAAACCGTGGCAGTCTTATCAAAACATCCAATGAAGTCATACAAATTTGTACGTTTGCGGAAAAAAGGTTGCGTCATAATTTGAAATCAAACAGCTTACAAACGAACGGACAGCCGTAACTTCTGTTAGTTCTATTCAAGAAGTTAATGGAGGTGTTTCAAATGTGTGGGGGGTCTAACGTGTTTGCATAGATAAAAACTCATGCTTAATAATGACAAATGCGTTATGAATAATCATGTAAATTTGATTATAAAAGCAATAATTGACTATTATTTTTAAATCCGCATACATTATGAATGTAAAAAATTCTTCTTAATTTTACTGTCGGGATACAGTTTTCAAACTCCGGGATTTTTTCATTTCCCGACAGTATTCTAGTGCATCCACTACGGAGTTGCTTAAAACTTGGGTGGCAAGATTAGCATTCATTTTTTGATTTCCGTAAGCAGTGTGTTTGTCTGATAATTTATTTGCCGCATGAAGACCCCCATGGACCTGCCACTCGTTTAATTTTTTTAAATAGTGCCGGTTACCCGGTTTTGAAAAATCTTTGAAAAATTACTCACCCTAGTACTCAATCCAGTTAAGGTACATGTTCGTGGGTACATAACTGAGTTCATGTTTAGATTGTTAGTAAACACGATAATTTTTGTTTATTTACATCTACGTAGTTTATAATTAAGAAATGAATGATGTTCGACAGACAATTTATATAACGTCATTGCTACCCATGACTACCGCACTTGATCAGTTCCTACACTTTTATTAACATAAATCGCTTGCAAAAATTTCTGGGATACCTATCCTGCCTCACCATGTCACTTACAACGCCGTCTCTTAAGATAAACACCAAGGAGCTATTTTTACAATGAAAATCAACACGAAATATAGGAGGATAAAAAATAAGTGCAAGACTTTTGACCGATCAAGATACAAGTAGTGTTGATAAAGACTCGAGTTCTTTAAGTCCCATTTTAGGGCTCTTCTCATTTTTGCGGGACTATCGAGCTTAAAAGACTACGTGTCTTCTAAGCCGCGAGCCGAGTCCTTTATTTAGGCTTACTGAGTCCTGCATATGAAACTCAATTCCTAATATCATTGTCTCCAGTCGAAAAGGGCATAACTCGAGTTATCGCATTTTTTAAATAACATATTCGGAATCAGCGTATTGAGTTACATAACATATCAATAGGGCATAATTCTAGCCATATCCTAACCAGGTTAACTCAAAGCGGGTAAGGGCATAAGTTTTGTAGATAGCGGTCTCATTTTAGTTACGGGATTTTTTTTTAAATCTATTATATACTATATATATATAATTTTTTATGGGCATAAGTTCTGTAAGAACGATTTTTATATTTATATAAGGGTGCACTTAGGTTTAAATTTTGTTAAGACGGCATAACATTCCCAGGACGTTGTACAAGTAACTTCGAAGTGACATTTGTCGAGTTATGCCCTTAGAGCAACGATGTTACTTTGATTTATGTCTACCTATGCCGTTAACTATGCAATATGCCTAGTATAACAAATAAATATTCAACGTTATAACTGCAAGTTATGCCCTTAGAGCAACGATGTTACAATGATTTATGTCTAACCATGCCGTTACCCATTATTTGCTCTTTTGCAGACTGCCAGAGTGAGTCAGGGTCATCATTTAGTGGTTTTGACCTCCATGTGTTAATATCGGTTGACAATTTGTTTATAAATGCCGTTTGGTCCACTATTTTGATGTTCTTATTAACTTTACGAGGTATGGAGTTTAGTAATTTCAACTTGAGATTGCAAACAAGGAATTGATGGTCAGATTGACAGTTGGCTCCGGGCAATGTATGTGCGTTCATAATTGAACTTCGCCATCTAGATCTAACAAGTATGTAGTCAATCTGATTCCTGTGTTTACCATCAGGGGACGTCCAGGTGTATAACCGTCTACAGTGTTGCTGGAATACGGTATTCATGATAGTGAGGTTGTTGTCAGCAGCGAATTGGAGTAATCTCTCCCCTCGAGCATTCCTTTGGCCGAGACCATAGCTACCCACAATATGCCGCAGACCATCATCCATACGCGTATCCCCCACTTTAGCGTTGAAATCGCCAAATATGATCAATAGTTCTTTCTTTGATATTTTTGCAATTGAAGATTCGATGTCATTGTAAAAACTTTCTACATCTTTGTCTTCCGCGGCGCTGGTGGGTGCATACACTTGTACAATGTTCAATGGGGTGGGTGATGCATCGAGCTTCATTGTTATAATTCTATTGCTGGCGGGGTTGTAACCTAGCATCGCTTTAGTCCAATGTTTAGGAATTGCAATGGCAACTCCGGCATAGCTGTTAGTATCGTCTCCTGAATAATAGATGGTGTGTTTATCCAAATCTCGGGGGCCACTGTTTCTCCAATGAGTCTCGCTTAAGCCGGTAATAATGGAATCGCATCGCTGGAGCTCCGTATCCAAGATGTGTAATTTACCTTCATCGAGGAGCCCACGCACGTTCCAAGTGCCTATACGGATGTTCTTACGCAATTGGATTTTCCTTCCAGCCGCATATTTTCCGGGGGACGCCTGGTTGCCTACATTCCCTCGGCCGGTAGCCAATTTCACACTTTGAGTCCCGGAAAACTCAGAGCGCCGGTTGCTACGCGGATCGTCAGGCGAACGTACTTTGTTATTTTTGGACATTTTCATTATCATCATTCAACTCTCATGGGAATAGATAATGTAGTAGTATCCCGTTGCTTTCTACATCGCGGTACTACGGACTCAGTGTACACAGAATTCTGTTAGTGAGCCGGTTCAGACTAAACTTCCTTACGCTTCACCACAGTACTGATGGCTACCGCTGCCCTCCATCAGGATTCAGACACAAAGCCTCTGTGGCTCGCCCCTTCCGCTGCATTGACCGAATTGACATCCTTTGTCTCCGCCCAATCCACCGTTGAGGTCTTCGCCCGTAACCCTGGGCAAGGGCTCTGCGATATACCCCGCAGGACTGGGTCCCTGCTGAACTTCGCCACCTACACACTCCGGCCTACTAGAGTGTAAGGTGCCCACCCCTGCGACCTGGCCCCTATAACACAAAACTTTACAAGCGTACAATTCTACAAAATTGTCAACTTTTTGTATGGGAATTTATACAATTTTGTAGAAATGTTCGCTTGTAAAGTTTTGTGGTATAGGCCACTGGACGCGCCAGACAGGAATCGCCCAAGTGAAGAGTAAAGAAGGTGACTCTACTCTCCCAGGGGCCGGGTTAATGGACATGTATGTATCCACGCCCAAAGGCATGATGAAAGGCATTGATTTCTGTTTAGTGTGCCTAATAAATAAAATTAAAAAAATTACTATGATTGACTAAATTAAATATATTATTACAACGCTAACCGAATGAACCCATAACTCAATGTTGTAAAATGTGTCCAAATTACTTCAAGATCACGGTAACAACTAACCTCCTTATTCATAAACGTTTGTTAACTTAACAAGCCGCTAATAATTGTTTGTCCCTTTCGGTCTTAACAATGCGTCCATAAAAGCAAAAGGGACAAACAATTATTAGCGGCTTGTTAAGTTAACAAACGTTTATGAATAAGGGGGTTAAACTTTCGCGGGAAATCAAAAAGGCGCGGCGTCGCACTAGCGCACTACTATCTCTTTCTTGCATAGGTAAGTAACTAGCCGGAAACAAAAGCAAACGGTCGTAATAAAATGGCTCATATCAAGAGCAATCATATGCCTACGCATTATAAACGGTTGGTTGTTGTATGCGAAGTCGTACTAACTGCAATGTATTTTCATTTCACCAACTTCAACATGTGGTCCCAAAAGTACCTACACATGATCTTCAATAGTGGATGGGGGACAACTTTATAATCACCAAATATCACAAAGGTCTAAATGGGCAAGGAACAATATTGTCACATGATTTTTGGACCAGCCTATTTATATTCGTGCATAAATTTATACAGTCGCTATCAGATATAATATGAATATGAGTGACCAGGGTGGTTAAAATCTGAACATTGCATATGTTGTCAAGGGGCAAGCCTACTACCGCGAACTTCGAAATACATACATTTCGAGGATTTGACTCTGCAACTCCAACGAAGGCTTCATCAGAATGACAAGTAATTTCGATGTTTCCGGTAGGGCCACAGAGGTTTTTACCGCCTTGACCACTCCGACATATCTGATGGTGACTGTATCATTTTAACGACAGTATGTGACTATGTGTACATAAATATAATTAAAGGGTTAAACTCACGTGTGTTTCGTCATTACACGCGACGCGACATACTGCCTACGGAGAGCCTGAGCCCAGGTCTACATTATTAATAACCGATTCCGCGTTCACGCCTCGCGAGTCGTTTAGTTCTATTTGTAGTTATTATTTCTCACGGAAATTAAAATTCATTGACATTATGTGTGTACCTATATTTTAGTGTTCCTTTATGGCCCTTGAATCAAGGAATTGCAAAAAATTGCCGGAAACAAGTTGAACTCATTCGCCGCCAACCTCTCTAAGCAGTCTAAGCATAGACTCTGCTTGAAATAGTTCAAGTATAAATATTATGAAGGAAGAAATGGCACTTGTTAGTATAGTATCATCATCATCAGCCTATGATAGTCCACTGCAGGACGTAGACCTCTCCTATTAACTATCCGTATAGACAGTGGACACATTACTGCGATCGCCAATCCGCTTGCCCAGCGTGGCGATTATGGGCATTTACCTCCTAATGCGTCTAGTATAGTATAAAATAATTAAAATATCATAATTAGTAATTGCTGCGTTAATATGTGTACACTTAGTAACCATTGATTGTATCTTTTATAGTTTCCTTCTGAAGTCATTGGATCAAATAAAAGTTACATAAACAAAGTCGAGCTCCATCACCGTCTGTAAGCAGTCTAAGTATAGGTACGGCATTAGACAGTCCACGAAAATAAATGATGCAGGAAAAAATACGTTTATCGTCGGGTGAGAATGCAATTGTGCCATATCCATTTTCAAGCAAAATCGGTTTTTAACGGTTCTTGATAGCATATTTTTTTGTAGTTCATAACAGTAATCGATTTTTGAAAATTCTTATTTTATTTTTTTTTTAAACATATATTTTTGTGCCATATCCTCAAACCGCAATAAATAGTGAGTACAATATTGTGCCATGTCCGGACATGACACAAATTTACGATTAACAGCCTATTTATTTATCAGTGTGCCAAGCGACTAACCGATCAACATTTTTGTGACATAATCCATTAATTGATTTGATTGTATCGAATATTCGATACTTTTTTTTACCTACCCTCTCTTTTGATAAATGACAATAAATAAGGTAAGTTTTATTTATAATGATTTGTGTCATCCATACTTCAAGCTTTTATCTTAATAAGTTGGTGGTATAAATACATAACATTTTTAATTACGAGTACCTAGCCATCAATTGTAAGAAATAACATAATATATTATACTACAGAAAAAGTGACCGAACCCCCTATGACCAGGACTGGAATCGTTCCAGCTACCTCCTGATTTCCTGCCATGCCATGCCATTTAAGTCCTGGCCACAGGAGGCCTCGGTCACTATTCCAGAAGTACATATTACATGACATGTATTTTAATTTATAGAGCGTGTATTTAGGTACTTAAACTGTAATATTATTCGTTGATAAGAAATAATAACGTTAATATGTCATTCATTAGTAAACGTATTATAAGCTGTTTTCATCGATATTTTTTACATTAGCACTAGATATCGTTGAAAAGCTTATCATTTCACAAAATAGAGAACGTCACCTATTAGATGGTACCTATTTACGAGAAAGTAAAAAAATGATTCGCATAAATATTAGAAATCAATGTTGGCACCATATGTATTCACGTGAATAATTATGTCTTCATATTCGAGATAAATTATCGTCTTGACTTGAAATAAATCTAGTCGTAAAATAACTTTTATTTGCATAAACAATTGCTTTTAATGTCTACCTTTCTTGACATTGCACTAACATTTTGTGAAACATCCATAACTTTGTGTCATATCATACAGTTAAACATTTTCTTACCAAAATGGATATGGCAATTGTAAAACTACTTACATATATCTCATGACTATTATAAGTTAAACATTAATTGTATATAACAAAAAATAGTAAATTAATATACTAAAGTGTCAGTTAAGTTAAATATTGCAAAATTATAAGACATTCCAAGAAATATTTTTTTTTGTTTCATTTCGCTCTCCTCTAAACCAAGGCAAGTGGCGTATAGCACAATTGCATTCTCAGCCGACGTTATGTAGAAAAAAAAGAAGATTAAAATAAAAAATAAGGAATTTAAAGAAACAAAATCAACGGTTGTGAAAAAAAAAAATCAAGTTTGAAGAATATCGTTTCCATTTTGAACAAACGTGAATATCGACCATTCTGTATTTGGAGAATTGACAAAACACGTAGAAGTTACGGATACATTCAACATCATCTATTGAAAAAATGTGAAGCAAAAAAAACCTTCCAATAAATATCCCCCAGGTGCCCGAAAATTTGCCCTGATATTGCATTTCTAGTTTCTACGCACCAGCTGCGTATAAATATGTCCGTAAAATGTTTGATACATGCTTGCCTCATCCAAACACGTTATGCATTTGGTATGGCAGTGTCGACGCAAAGCCCGGCGTCACAGCTGAAGCTATTGAAAGACTCAAAGACAAAGTCAAATTCATCGAAAAAGAAATAATTTGCTCTCTAGTCGCAGACGAAATGCATATTAGACGCCAAAAACTTATAAATCAGGCAACCTTTATGAAGGATTAGTAGAAATGGGTCTTGGGACAAATTCTTGTTATGTTAGTAGGAGTGAATGATTCGTTTAAAAAAATCCCAATTGCATATTTTTTGGTCACAAGCCTAAAAGCAGAAATAAAAGCTAATCTTATTAACATTGCTTTAGAAAAGTGTCACTCCATCGGCGTGAAAGTAATTTGCGTTACTTTCGATGGCTGCAAAACAAACACTTTGGCAATGAAATTACTAGGTTGTCAATTTCATGCTCCAACAAACATGAAAATGAAAACACATTTCAAACACCCTTCGGCTAATTATGAGGTAGATGTTTCTCTAGATGCGTGCCATATGATTAAATTAGTACGCAATACCTTGGAGAGTAAAAAAGTATTTTATGACGACGAGAAAAACCCTATTAAATGGGCGTACATTACTGCTCTTCACAATTTACAAGAAAATAATCAATTGCACCTTGCAAATAAATACACTTAGACTCCTGTAAATGTCCATGGCAGATTCAGTTATTTATAAGCTACGGTCTAAAAAGCTATGGACGATCCTATAAAACATATCTCAATAATATATACAACCTTCAATTACGTCTATTAAAGACAATTGTACCTATTAAAATTAAATACCTAAACAGGAATAACTACGAAATATTATTTGACTACTGTAAAGTTCTTACTGTGTTCGAAAAGATAGATTTAGCAATAGTTACACAATATTAAAACAATATAACAGAACTAAATAAAAAAACACGACGGTTACGGAACCTTTCTAACCTCCCAACATTTATTGTCCCAAATACCAACAATGTATACGGTAAGAGAATATGGAAATGTTTCCACCGCATGTCTTGAATAAGTTCCCGGATACATTAGTAAAATCAATCGAGGGTCAAACCAGTAGTCAAGCGAGGAACATGATAAAAAAATACATGTTAGCAAGCAAACTGGCATTTGCAAAGTGCAAATACAACTGTACGTACCTAAATTAAGTCCATATAAGCAATGTATAATAAAATAATAATAATTAATTTAAGATGACTCCTTAACTCACAAAATCTTTTTTATTTAAGATTAGCAGTTAAGTACCTAATGAAAGGTGTAATGATTTTGTTTCTATGAAATAAACAGATTAAATTTTAAATTTTATTTTTATTGATACGAACGAAAAACACGTACACGTGTATTTCGCACTCGTGTCGTAATGTACTATTTTAATAGTTACATTGAAACAGAGGGGCAAAACCTCAGTAATATAACATTATTATTGCTTTCATGATAGATTCAATCTATATCTACTCTGAAAATTTAGTTTTATTTATAGAGTGATAGGTGCCCAGGACAAAATAAAAACCTCAATCTTAACTATTTAGTCATCATCATCATCATCATCTCAGCCATAAGACGTCCATTGCTGAACATAGGTCTTCCCTCTGGACCTCCACATGTACCGGTTAGATGCGACCTGCATACATCATGTCCCGGGGACCTTCATAAGGTCGTCTGGATAAGACGAAAGTTATGTCAAATGCCAATGTTATGCCCACCCCGGTTTCTGTTGAAAACTCGGTTCTCGAAGTTGTTGACTCGTATATCTACCTAGGACAAGTAGTCCACTTAAGTAGGTCCAACTTCGAGAAAGAGGTCAACTGCCGAATCCAACTCGGTTGGGCAGCGTTCGGGAAACTACGCGATGTCTTTTCGTCCGTCATACCTCAGTGCCTTAAGACGAAAGTCTACAATCAATGTGTGTTACCAGTGATGACTTACGGCGCCGAAACTTGGTCCTTTACCATCGGCCTCATCTCTAAACTCAGAGTCGCTCAAAGAGCTATGGAGAGGGCTGCTCGGAGTTTCTCTGCGTGATCGAATCAGAAATGAGGAGATCCGTAGGCGAACTAAAGTTACTGACATAGCCCTCCGGATTAGTAAGCTGAAGTGGCAATGGGCAGGCCACATTGCACGCAGAGCAGATGGTCGATGGGATCGAAAAAAGCTCGAGTGGAGAACTATTTAATGGTACCTTTATTTTCTATATGTACTCCTTTTATACGTTTTCCTTAAATTAAGTACATTTTTTCCATCCTTAGGCACACTTTTTTACCAAACGACACTTCTTTGTCTACCTCCATAGCCTAGTTGGTAGTCACCCTGCCTAAGAAGCTGGAAGTTTGAATCCCGGCGAGGATACTATCATGGTTGTCTATGTATTTAAGTACCAATATGTATTGACATTAGAGACTATACATTTTTTTTTTTTTTTTTATACCACGTCGGTGGCAAACAAGCATACGGCCCGCCTGATGGAAAGCAGTCACCGTAGCCTATGGGCGCCTGCAACCTCAGGGTGTCACATGCGCGTTGCCGACCCAATAAAAATAACGTTGACACAACAAAGTGGCTCCACTCCACCTGATCGTAAGTGAAAAGTAGAACCCAAATCGCGGCGGCAACGAACAGGAGACAATCAGTAACCTGTTAGTTGCCACCGCCTTGCTGGCCCGCTAGATGCTGGTAAATACATCGGCTGACCCCGAAACACGGCAAACACGAAGGTAAGTCATTTCACGGGCGTTTACACCGAATGTACGGTACATCTCTTGTTTAATTTAATATTTAAGTTTATTTTACTGTGATGTCATGTTTAAACAGGTAGGTATGACTGTTGTCTTTTATACATATAATAAGAATAGTTGCTTTGTGATTGTCACTAAATTGTTAATTTTCTATTTTATTATTATTATTAAAATCATGACGTTTAGAGACCTTTTACATCTCTAAAACTTAATTTATCTTTATTCTGACAACTAGAGGACCTTTACATCTCTAGTAGTATATATATAGATGCTAAATAATATTGTGAACAATAATTATTATTTTTGTTTATTATTCAAATCCTTTATTTATTTCTCTTTTTTATAAAAATGACTATAAAAATCGTTTTTTTATGTTATAAATTCTTTAATGCATGTTATTTTAATAAGATGTATTATTATACTGTTTTGAAAAAATAAATCCACCTGAGTTTTTTACTGGTTCTTCTCAGGAACGGTGTAGGGTTAGAACCAGCAGTAGATTTTTTTTCTCTCCTGATAATGTCAGTCGATTTGAAAATGCTTATTAATAATAATAAGCTTACTTGAATTAAGAATAGTTTGACTTTGATTTTTTTTTATCTATTATAATGTATCACATCATAAGCCTTAATTGAGCTTACCGTGGGACTAGGTAGATTTGTGTAAGATGTTCTAAGATATTTATTCATTTACGATCTGGATTCTAACCTCATTGAACACAAAAAGAAGACGAGTTCTCCAGAAATGCCAGGTGGCTGGAATGATATAATGGCCAATGCTCGCGAACGCCCATCACGATTTATGATTAAAAAAGGCACTCGTGATTCATTTCACTGTATAACATGCAGTATCAGGTTACTTTTACGTTTTACGCAATAAATAGTAAACCAGCTATGAAATTAAAAAAGCATAAAAATAGAACAAGATACAAAACATGTAACTGTGCGCTATTCATTTGCAGGACCTTGGGTTAATAAAATATTTAAATTCCCTTACCTTCCGTTTATCCTTATACTTCAATTTAATCCTCACAAAGTCGAGGGAGTTGATGCAGTTTTGTTCAAACCATTGAGCCTTTTATCAAGCAGAATTGTCGTCTCTAGAGCGGCCGCGACCCGTCCACCCACCATATTCACCCACCAGTGGGTCCACGGGGAATTTCTTTTTCCCCGTGCACCCACTGCATTATGGCGGGAAAATATCGATATCAATTCAATCCGGTCGCCACGAGTGCACAAACTGGCCACTTCATTGTTTATGTTTTCACTGATAAAATAATACCTACTAGTCATCTGTCTGCTGTCACTTGTCTTTCAAAGTAATAAATAAATTTTCCTTTGTTTCAAGAAATTATATTACTTTATAATAATTATTATATTCCGAAAGAAACGTAACATAATGGATATAGAAATTAAGTTTATAAAAAGAAAACGTGGCCTTGTGTTGATAGACAAGGACCATCAATATTTTAAGCATAAAGTTTATGCTAATAAATCGCCAATCTGGAACTGTACGCAAAAACAGAAGCTAAAGTGTAAAGGATCAGTTACTATTAATGAAGTGAGTAATTTATTTAAACACCCAAACAATAAATGGCACCCATTAGTGTTTTACACACACGTGATAGGTTTTATTTCTTAAAAATTATAAAAAAATATATACTTAATTTTAGTTTTTCGTCTTAAATAAAAAACACGTTATATCTAGTTTTTATTTATTATTTATTTCTGACTAAAGATTTTGGAATGCTTGCACCAAAGATTGTACAGAAGAGTTTATTGAGTCTATCACTACTCCAAATATTCTTACAATGTCTGTGACATTGCTGAAGTCGGTGGTGTTTTCTTCCGACGATGTTAAATCCGCAAAATCACGTTCTTGAAAATGCCCAAGGCACATTCTGCTCCTCGGTGATAAATAAAAGTGGAATTCTAACAAAATCTTCGCCTTATCTAAGTCCGGCACCTCTATCAAAGTTTGGTTCTGACATCCCATGAATAGGTACGCATTTTTCCGGGTCGTCGTATGCCCTTCGAAGTGCTCCGAAATGGCTGTCGCTCATTTTACTATAATTGCGGCGAATATGCAAATATAAGATAATTCGATTAAGACCAATTAAGATTCCCAGATAAATCAAATAACTAATGACATGTATTGTCAACGAGAGTTTTAACTTCTTTTTTTATTATTTTTACATTACAGCAACAAAAAAGGCTTAAATAAAAAGTTTTTGAATGTTTATTACCCCAAAAAAAAATTTCTCCAGTTGTTCCATTGGGAATATTTATTTTTACAATATATGTATCTGATCAACCAATTGGTTCGATAGGAATAAAAGGCTACATGAAGTTCCGTTTTGTACATTTGGTTGATACTTATACCGCTTATACTTATACCGCTCGGCTAGATGGCCGAGATGGTATAGGTAGAGATATGACATCTATTTAAGTAGTTTGTGTATTGTGTCCATAATACTAAATTATGTGTGATTTTTACAGGATTGCCATTTCATTAAAAGTATTCCACATAAAGATGATTGTGTTCCAAGTGAGGCCCAAAATGAAGTAGCGTTGGCTATTGCAAATGCGAAAAAGGAAGCTGCATCTACGAGCAAACCTGTTTCTAAAATTTACAAAAAAAATATAGAGCCATTAAAAGATAAAGGGTTAGCAATTGTAACAAAGGTCCCTTCCTTTAATAGCACCAAGCATGCGTTATATACGAGCCGGAATCAGGGTTATCAAGCGAGGAAAACTATTTATACGCATGGCAGCGAAGTGGAAGTACCTATAAAATTTATAAAATATTTGATAGCAGACTATTATGACGCGGAAGATAACAGTAGGATTCTGGTTTTTGCTGATGAGGAGAATTGAAAACTAATACACAATATTGAAGAATTTTTCCTCGACGGAACTTTTAAATCGGTCCCTTCCCCATTTTATCAGTTACTGACAGTACACGGTGAAGTTGGCAGCACAGTAGAAACAACAAAATTTGTACCATTAATGTACATACTACTGCCCAACAAAACTGAGAAGATTTATCGGGTAATGTTTGATTTGATAACAGTAGCTGT